>CM042314.1:2651774-2681774 GCA_023566125.1 Zingel zingel | reverse complement strand
ACCTGCAGGATCTGTGCTAAGCTAGGCTAGATGGAGCCAGTTACCTCCAGGATCTGTGCTAAGCTAGGCTAGCCGTGGGGGCGTCAGACAGCGTTACAACACACACGGAGATGAGAAGGGTATGTATGGACTCATCTAACTCTGGGGGATACGGTGAATAAGCTAAAGTCCAAATAAGTCGGCGTGTTCCTTAAAGCATCTAATTTGCAAAGCTGCGTTTGAAAATTATCGAGGATTTTGTGTGTGATATTTCAGCCTCACCTTGTCCAGCCAGGGCTAATGCACATGAATGCGTGGCAGCCAAATGCTCATAGATCGATACCTTTCCGCTGGTTGTTCCACTGAGTGGCTATCTTGTCCCCTGAGCTCTTGACCCCAAACATGGAAAGCGACATACTCTTAAAGACAATGACGCCTCGCTGATGGCTCTTGAAAAAAAAAAAGACTGGTAGCAGGTTTGAGCAGAAAGCACCCAGACCCTTTCCAAGTCCCTCCGGAGACGAGCCGGCGAAAAGGCGGACAGACGGCTGTAACTCAAAGAAATTGTCAGAAAACGCAGCAAATGATGGACTTTATCAATGATAATTTTTCTAATGCATGTATATGTTTTAAAGGCCTCGGAGACGGCCAATCTCATAAAGGAGCAGTGTTTAAAAGCGCGGGGCAGCGAGACTCGGGCTGAGATGAGATATTGGTAAGCCCGCGTAGAAAGGTTAATGTTGCCCACCAAACGTGCTAATGGTTTCACTTTGACAATGGCCTGTGGGGAGTGTGGCGCAAACCTCATAGAAGCTAACTCATTGACACATAAATTGTACATTTTCAACAATTTCATTATGATCTACACCATCTTACTGTGACATATATCAATAGGGATGAAGTGGATGGTCTTATTTTTCTTGCTTTTCCCCCGTAACTCGCAGCCCTGAGAGGATATTGATCTTTCATCTCTTTGGAGGAAGAATCACATTATTGCCGATGGAGAATAAAGTGCCACAGCCATATGGAAATTAAAGCCCAGGGAGAGGTGGCATGCAGCCATAAAGTAAGGCATGTCAAAATATTAATAGCATTTATCTTCCTAATAAGTATAAATGGGTCAGCTGATTTGCAACATATACTACATAAATAATATGCATTGTAGTTATCGGCTAAATGAACAGAAAAGAAGTGATTAGTTTAAACGTGAAGTGAATTAAACCTTGCACAACCAAGCATTTTATTATCATATTTTCTCTTCAGGTAATGCAAAACGTAATAAACTGTAAACAGCGGTGGAATGTAACTAAGGGCATGTACTCCAGTACTGTACTTAAGTACAAATGTTGAGGTATTTGGTATTTCTTTTCATGCCACTTTCTACTTCTACTCCGCTATATTGCAGAGAGAAATATTGTATATTGAAAATCAACACTTTTTCTGATGTGTTGGTCTGTTTTTTTCGACACTTTTGGCGCCTTTTTCAATGGTTTTGGTACTTTTTTTTGGACGTTTTAACGCTTCTTTTCACTACCATGTAAAAACACCACTAACACCAACTTACTACCACTATAGTTTTACACTCATTTTTGGAATTCATGGTCAATTAAAAACCTCATTTACAGGAAACTATAATTTATTCTTGAGTTAAAGAAGCAGAAATTATGAATTATTTAGACTAATATTAAAGAAAGGATAATCACAGAAGGGTCAACGTTCAGCGAGGATACTGTTCCGAAACATTTAAAAAAAAAAATTATTAAAATGCTAAAAAAATTGAATAAAACCCAAAAAATTCAATGAAAGAAGAGGTCCGATCTTTTGTTGTACTCGTGAAGCGTGTTGTGTGGGATCATCCATCTGTGTTATTTTTGGGTAATTAAAATTGGGTAGTTAAAAAGAAACCCATATGTCTGAGATAGACATTTTGAGATCGGGTCAAATTTGACCCGAAGACAATACAAGGGTTAAGATTTCTGCACACAAAACACATTTAGTTTATAAAATCTGATGTTTGATTCTAAAGTAAACTAGCCAACAATATAACGGCTACAAGTCCAGCTGAGATGATCAGACCATCACACACAGCTGGTTGGATCCTTTACTCTTTCTACAATGGGAGCATTTTTCTGCATCAAGTACTTTTACTTTTAATACTTTAACTACATTTTCCTGATGATACTTACAGACTTTTACTTAAGTAACATTTTTAATGCAGAACTTTTACTTTCAACAGAGTATACTTACAGTGTGGTATTAGTACTTTTACTGAAGTAAAGGATCTGAATACCTCTTCCACCGCTGGCTCTAAGTCTGCAAAGATTCATCGATTAGTTGTCAAATATTAAATTAATCGCCAACTATTTTGTTAATCGGTTTGAGTCATTTTGTATGAATAAAAAGTGAAAACTTCTCTGATGTCAGCTTGTTAAATATGAATATTGTTCTAGTGTCTTCTCTCCTCTGTGACAGTAAACTGAATATCTTTGAGTTGTGGACAAAACAGGACATTTGAGGACGTCACAGGTCATCTTGGGCTGACATTTTAGAGACCAAACAACTCATCCTTTTATCGAGAACATAATCGACAGATTAATCGACCCTGAAAACAATCGTTAGTTGCAGCCCAAATAAACTGTCTTTGTGGATAACACATAACACATTGAGATTGTTTCTGTCTTCAAGCTTTCATGGAGATTTTTGCCTTTTGAAGGAGGGATGCGGGAACACTAAATCGGGTGCAGATTGTATGCCAGAGAGAAGTGGTGAGGTTTGTGTCTGTGTCTGGCGCTGAGGAGTCCGACAGCAGCTTGAATGGGTAGCGGTGAGATAATGGATTGACCTCTAGTCTGCCCGCGTTATAGCGAAGCCAGTGTGAATAAAAAAGAAAAGATGGGTTATTTTTAGCACCCCGATTGAAATGCTGAAGGAATCTGTCACTGGGCTCCCGGGTGCAGAGTTGTGAGGGAGATAAAATCGTGTAGTGAAAGACAGAAAAGAAAGAGGAAGGCAAAGGAAATTAGAGACACTGAAGCCAGAAAGAAAACAAGGAGGGAAGTTGTGGATATAAACATTTCCCATTTTAATGCAGCCGGTGGTGCTGCCGCCTACATGTACTTAAAAAAAAGAGCAAAAAAGACAATCCTTAAAAGAGATGCATCATTTACATAAATTATATATTAATCCAGATTAATTAGCATATATATTTGAATTAGGATTTAAAAGCTTTAAGGCCTATTTTGATTATTCCGCTATGACTCCCAACCTCTGATCACTCTGTAAAGCGGATGGGAATGTGTGTATCCACACATAATACACTATGCTAATAGTGGCTAATACTGATATGCAGATTTACTTAATTACTAAATGGATTTTTTTTTGTTTCTCTACTTGCCATGCTTTGCCGCAGTGACTCAAGCATGTTTGCTTTAGTTTATGTTGAAAGAGGCTTACAGGAACTCACATCCTCCTATTAAAGCGAGAGCATTAACTTTTTTTCTTTTTTTTTTAAACAATAAAAAGCCCATCCGACATTTCCTCCTCATCTTTATGATTATTGCCGTCCTGAGAATCGTCGACATCATCGCTCTAATTTGCCTCATTAGTTCCAGGGTAACGATGATCCTCCTGTAACATGTCACCAACCTTTTATGTGTAATCCAGAGGAACTGGACACGCCTGTGTCAAGTGCCATTTAGAAACGGAGAAATAATCGCAGACTCCGTTGAATATATCATGCTAGTAAACGGTGCAGTTTATTGGCACGGGCTGCTGTTTTATGACTTAATCTCCCGTGGTAACGCAACTTCGGCTACAGGTCATATTGGTTTATTGTTGTGCCAATAAATAATCAATAACATGGATGTTGGGAATGCTATTGTGAAGCCACTTCTGGATAGATCTACAGAAGATTTTGCCACCTTGGAAATGACAGGCAGAATATCACACAGAAAGCCATCACAAGTTTCCGTCTTATGATCAAGGCTCCTGCCAACAACCTGCAGTCAATTTGAAGTGTTTGAAGATGCTGTAGCCAAGAGGAAACTGGAAAAAACTATATATATATATATATAAGGATATGGTTTTATATAATACTGTGTGCTTTTCATTCTCCCTATTTTTGTTTTTATTTTGTCAGCACCTTCCAAGGTAGTTAGCCTGCAGCGTTAATGCATAATGTTAGTGCATAATGTAAATGTGATAATGTCAAATGACTATTTATGGCGCCCCGCCCTCACTGAGCATCATGGTGTTTGTTGTTTTAAGCCCCCAACATTGTCTTCCAGGCAGCGCTGCCTGGAAGGCACTAGGATTAGGCATTGGTTAGGGTTAAGGTTAGGGTTAAGTGCCTTGAAGTCGACGTTAGGGGCTTAAAACACCATTGAGCGTGCATCACGTGGTACACGGTACAGGTGTTGAGTGATTTATAAGAGAAGAATCTTGTTTATCCCAGAGATATGTCTCCCCACCATCCAACCCCTACCACCCTTAAATATTACAGATGCACTCAGGGATGATAGAGAGAAAAAAAAACCATAGACAGTATATAGAAGGGGCCAACAGATCCCGTGTCTCTGGACAGAGACCAGTGAAGGATATTAGAAGCTCTTTTCCGGTGATGGCTGAGCGTTACTGAGCAGCCTCCAACTGAGCTTGAAGACGTAGATGTGACGTGAGCAACCTGTCTGAAAGTTGGAAGTCTTCTGGTAGCTGTGCCAAGAGAAATCTCAATCATTCCCAATCTAGCAGAGACGGAGAGCGTAGGTATATGTAAGGAGATAACATAGGCACAGGCTAATTACTGATCACTAACATGATAGTTAACATTAGTAATTACACTTAAACAGCTAATGGAAGTCCAAACTGCCTGAGAGCTTCTCCTGTACTATACGGTAATTCCTCTACTATGAGACAGTAAGTCTCGTGGTTATGAGCCAATCGTTAGCCTATTTTTATAAAAACGTCTGCTACGGAGCCATAACGTGAGCTACAAGGTAATGGAGCCTTTTATACATTGTCGTGTTTCTTTAGAAATAAACAACGGACAAATAGAGTCTTTAAACGCTTCAGATGTAAAGTTATTCTCTGTCAAAGTGACGTCAAAATGAATGGCAGTCAATGGAATGCTAATGGGGGGTGAGTGCTTGTTACCATCAAAATGGCAAACATAGGATCTACGGGTTGTGAGGAGAAGCTTATCCCCTTGAAAAAAACACTTTGGGTTGTTTCCATTTCTTTCCGGACGCAGTGACGGCGGCTCTGCTAAATAGTCTCAGGAAGGAACTTGTTTTGGTGGAGTATTTGCACCCCGCAAAAGGAAACGCCTCATACAATATTAAATGAAGTTAACTGTTGACACAAAACAGTAACGTGAGCTATTTAAATTAGCTGATGTGTATTACTAGTGTATCTCTGTTTGTACTTCGTCCACAGCAATCCCACCAATTGGTCCAAAAACGTCCCAGTTAGAGGAAATGACCTAAACATATTCAATCCCCCACCCCCCCCATGCAGGCCCCCCATCTCTTGTGTCACATGCAACAATGGTTGTCTGTTCTATTACGTTGATCAAGGGGTGATAACTTGTATTAATTGGATTTAAAATTAAAGAGCTCTCTCCTAGTTCTTGCCATCTCAATTGTAATTGTCACTTGGTGGCAGTTACGATGATGTATGAGGGATTGTGTTTTGCGCAGTGGAGCATGACCCTGATGATGAATGCTCTTTTTCCCTGCGTTTGCTTTAATGTGAGCCGATGGACTTAAGGGGTGGCGAAGACGAGAGAGGGGAGAGAAGTGTGAGGCTAAGTACGGCTTTGGGGTCTTGAGGGGAGGTGGATTAGGGGAAAGCAACTTGCAAAATGCATGTTTTGCTCTCTCCGTCATTGTGTGTTTGTCTACAGCACAGTATCTGTCTTACTGCCCTGTTTAGATTCACTGCTGTCTGCCTGTCCCCACGCTGAGCCTGCCATGCTGTCACCTGACCTAGGAGTGTCAAAGCAGAGTCCTTACCCCTTATTATGAGAACATGAGGTCAAAAGCACAGCCGCGCTTGACAGACACCTCCTCACTTCCTGACCCCTGTCACATCTCATCCATATGAACCGCCGCCATAGGCTCCGCTCCGTGTTACAGACAAGGACACTATACTACTCAAGTATATCATCCACAGAATTCATCCTCCAGGGGCACAGCCTCTACGCAAGGTCCTTTGCAAAGAAAAACTAGACTGTTCATGGTGTCTACAGTATAGTTCAGTGCACTTGCTGACCACCTTACCACTCGGGCTTCATCCACACTGCTACGTTATGTGTTATTTTTAAGCAACGTTTTGAGACAAAATCCATCTCTGTCCACACAAGAGTTTCAGCTCCAGTAGCAGAACTAATCTCTGTCCATATTAACACATCTGACATCACATATCACATGACCGTTCACACACACTGGGCATGTGCGTGTCGTTGTAAACAGGAAGCAGATTGTCTGACGTTACTCTGCGGTTTAAAATCATGGATGTATTAGTTAAAAATACAGGAAATACTTTGGAGAAAGAACAACAACGGTGAAAAGTAAGAGCAGGGAGTTATTATCTTGGAGCGAGGAGGAGGTGGAACTGTTACTGAAAGGTCTGGAAGCTACCTAACAGATAAGACTGACTGACTACGTTGTCGTTTCTAGATTACAAAGCAACCCCAGAGTTTTCAAACCAAAACGGGGGCAGCTTAGTGTGGACGCGAGGTGTACACGTAGCAAAAGATATTCGTTTTTTAGACCTAAACGTAGCAGTGTGGATGTATCCTCAGTCTTTCAGACGGCTTGAGTCTGCAGTGGCTCCTCAAGCTTACAATAACACACAACAATTGTGTTTGATTGGTCACACTGTCACAGGGGTGAAAAACGAATATGTATTATGAGAGTAAACAGTATTGTAGAGATGTGCAATGGATTGTTAACAATTCCTGTAAAAGCTAATGCATCTTTCCATCAGCTCACCAGTATTTAATCAGTACTCCTTAGCTGATGAGCAAGCAAACTAAAACTGATTGTGGCGCCGCTGTAGCTGACAACGGAGAGTTACAATTCATAAAACTGTCACCTGCTCCAGCTGCAGCTCAAAAAAAGCTTACAGAAAAGAAGTGACAGACTTGTTGGAGCATAGCCAGACTGCCTCATTAAAGCTCATGCATCCAGGTTAGGCTGATACAAACAGAAACCAGTTCAAAACTGCAAAAAACACTCTACCAGACAAATCTAGCCCGGGACATGCTTTGACGCATTCACAACCTTCTCACCCTAAATAAGCAAACCAAGTGGCAACGTCTGGGCCTGAAAAGTGAAGCCAATGCGGAAGTGCCTTAAACCTCAGAAGGGTGATTCCCTCTTTAGCGTTTAGCTTAGCACAGGGCCATGAAACCATAAAAACAACACTGGATTAGCCACTATATCCTCCCCAGCTCTGCCCTTTAGCCCAAAGATGGTCACTTCTGGCTCAGAAAAACCCTACAAACGACGGCCAAAATGCAAATTTGTGGGTTCAAGACAGCCACAAACCAATGGGCGACGTCACTTCATACAGTCTATGAAGGAAGCAGAGGCAGAAAAGCACTTCCTGTACCAGAGGAAGACCATAGGTGCAGCCCGAGCGTCGAGGCTCCGAGAGCTATAATGCCGAGAGTAAATACACATATACCTACAATACACACACACACACACAAACACACACACAGACACACACACACACAAACACACACATTTCACACATGCTCACACTTTCTAAGCTATCCTCTGAAGGCTAATACGGCAGCAAATTACCATATTCAACAGGCTCATCTCCCTGTACTCATTAGCAGATAAACGATATGCCTAAATTTAAAGCACTATCACACATTAGTGTCATCATGAAATGTGTGTGCGCACACACACACGCACACACACACACACACACACAGAGCAGCGTGTATGCTAGTGTGTGTGTGCATCTTAACTCAACAGGATCATCCTCCATCCATCCTCTTCGTCTTGTGTGTCCCTGTGCTGTGCTTTCCGTTGGTGTGTGTGTGTGTGTGTGTGTGTGTGTGTGTGTGTGTGTGTGTGTGTGTGTGTGTGTGTGTGTTTTTGTTGAGCTCCCTGGTGATGTGGAGCCAGCTCAGTGAGCTGACAGTGGGGGGGGGCAACACCAGCACTGCGATTAGCATGAGCTTCCATAGGGCGCCGCAGTGGCTGCTGGGAGATTCCATCTCAGGCACGGGCCTGTCTCTTCATCGGAAAGTGACAACCCCCCGTGGCCTCAACACGCTCAGCCAGACAACTCCGACAACCGGCTGTATCCTCGTCTCCAGAACAGATCCGTTCTCTTACCTTCCTCTCCTCTTCCTCCTCAACATCAGCACCATAATCAACATCATCGCAATCTTCTTCTGCATCCTGACCCATTAATTGCCATACCTTCATTACTGTCTTGATTGCTTCTGCGGCAGATATTACAGCAGCGCCATTATCATCAGTGTTGATGCCGCTGCTTGCCATACAGTTGTTATCAGCCTGCCAGTAAACACAATAAGCGGAGTTCAGCCTCGTTAGCTAGCTCAGGCTCTTCTCATGAACCATTCGTACATATTGTATAGCTACAAAAATGAAATGCACTGCAATTCGTATGTATTCCACGTATTTATTACTGTATGCACCACATTGACTGCCGCTTTATAAGTGAGCTTTAAGCTTTATGAATGCGAAGAATTGCGTACGGATGACATCCTGGTGGATTGATGGGTCATAAACCACAGGGCTTTCAAGTGGGCGAGTGGAGTTCATGTTCCAGAAGAAGTTAAAGGACAAATACAAGACTTTCACCCAGGAAACGAGTGTTCGTGTCTCAGAAGGACTACTTAAAGGTCCCATGGCATGAACATTTCACTTTCTGAGGTTTTTTAATGGCGATAGGTGTAAACCGAGCCCTGGGTGTCCTGCTCTGCCTTTGAGAAAATGAAAGCTCAGATGGTCCGATCTGGAATATCCTCCTTATGAGCTCATAAGGAGCAAGGTTACCTCCCCTTTCTCTGATTTACCCGCCCAGAGAATTTGGCCCACCCATGAGAGAGAGAGAGACATCATGGCTTTCAAACAAGCAAAGTGGCAGTTGGTCAAGACCGCACCCCCACCCTCCACCTTGCCCCCCCTCTAAGCTCATTGTGGGACTGGCTCTAGTGGCTGTAATTCTGCACCAAGGCTAAATTTCGGGAAAGAGACTTCAGATACAGTATTAGGGGACCACTAAGGTCTATATAAAAGAGACTTCAGATACAGTATTAGGGGACCACTAAGGCCTATATAAAAGAGACTTCAGATACAGTATTAGGGGACCACTAAGGCCTATATAAAAGAGACTTCAGATACAGTATTAGGGGACCACAAAGGTCTATATAAAAGAGACTTCAGATACAGTATTAGGGGACCACTAAGGTCTATATAAAAGAGACTTCAGATACAGTATTAGGGGACCACTAAGGCCTATATAAAAGAGACTTCAGATACAGTATTAGGGGACCACTAAGGTCTATATAAAAGAGACTTCAGATACAGTATTAGGGGACCACTAAGGCCTATATATAATGTCATAGGACCCATAAGGGGGCCGGTGTTTTAATCCAAATCCAAATTCTTTTTGTGAATGTACCCGAGTCAAACTTTCGTTTAAAAGCACATTTAGGACGGAAGCGCCACTTTTAAGATTGACCGTATTCTCAGCCAAATTACTTTTTGAACGGGAGTGCTAGGGGCACTTTTATGCTAGCCTCAAAATCACTATTTTTAAAACACTAAGAAGGCTCGACACAACATGAAATTTTGCTCGAAGTATCACCAGGGCTCTACAACTTAACTACATTGGTGCACAAGGGATATACTAAATTAATTTTTTTAGTTTAAATTTAAACTACTTGTTTTGATATCTTTTGAATACTTCGAGCAAAGTTTCATGTTGTGTCGAGCCTTCTTAGTGGTTTAAAAATAGCTATTTTTAGGCTAGCATCAAAGTGCCCCTAGCACTCCCATTCAAAATTTGACCCAAAAACGAGAATACGGTGAATCTTAAAAGTGGCGCTTCCAAACTTTTGCTTTCAAACAAAAGTTTGACTCGGGTACATTCACAAAAAGACCCTAGGTTGCATTTTGGCAAGAGTTACGCTTTAACTAGTCGTTACGGTGCCTAAACTGAGTCGTCGCCACATGACGGTCACCTTTCTGATTAAGGGGAACAGTGTTTTAACCCAGCCACGATTTATTTTTTCTAATCTTATCAAGACATTTTGGTGCCTAAACTGTCAACCTTTTGTTGGCAAACTCAACTAAAACGTGCGCTCTGTACCTTGCTCAAGTCACCTTTTCTCTGCTAAATTTGTCTATAAATACCGCTAAACTTAACTGTCGTGACCAGGCAGTGGTCGCCATCATTTTGTAGGATGCCATACGAATTGTTGTGCATTCGTTTTTGTACGATATCATAGGAACCCGTTCATGAGAATGCGTTGTTTCACTAAATGGAATAAAAGCTAAGCTTACCTTCTCCTGTGCTCCAGCAACAGTAGATAGGTACCTTATGATTCAGCAAAGTCAGTGGTGGTGCTCATAAGCGCTTTATTTGATCAGTGATGACACCTACCCTGAGGAACTTAGCTGTCTTACTTGTCTCTGTCTGAATGCGCTCAGGACTGACAGGTGCAGCTTGATGTAACGCTCGTTCAGAGGGTGCGATAGATTTGACTGGTCTCATGTATTTAGGTTGGCTGATACAGAAACATTCACATGTGAATGCTCTGACCTCTAAAGAACAGTCTGTTGGCCCCCAAAGGTCCAGGACGTCTTGTCTTCTCTTCCTCTTCTTCCCCCTCTTCCAGTCTGTCAACTCAGTGAACAGAATTTCATTGGGATGCTTTGTTAGGCACCAGATAGCTGCTGGCTGGTGCTTTATGGTCTCTAGCTAACAAACATGCGTTGGTATGACTAAAAGGTACAGAGTGGAATGCATGCGGATAATCAAATTCCTTCCCTGTGTAACTTAAGAAATGTCGAAATCTGTGTAATATTTGGTTTGTGTTCTTGGGCTAGCTCATCATGCTTTTTTACACTGAACCCAAGCACGGTAGCTTGGCTAATTAAAATTTGCAGGTTGTGCAGGATATCTTGTGTCATGTTGGCGATGATTCCCTCTGACCAATCAGTGGTCTACAGCATTTGAACTAGTATCGGCTCCGCTCACTCGGATCCTCGACTGAAATGATTGGTTCTATAGACCAAGACACCGGGATGTCGAGCTAACACAAAAATAATTTCCGGGTAGACGAATGGCTGTTGCGTAGATATGCGAAATCAGTAAAGTGCAACATCTCACCGCCACTCGGACTGACTGCTAGTTTGGGTGGTGTCATTATCTTTAGTCTGTCCCAACAGATACATTAGCTCTCCAAGCTAACGTTAGTCAAAGTGTTGACATATGAAAGCATCAAATGTGCATTTTAGATGAAGGAGATGAGAGTATATCCAGGTGTTCCTCGTCCCCGTTTGCTCAGCGCCATGAAATTGTATTTAAGGGATGGAGGAGTTTTCTACCCAAAAGTAATCGTTAACTAACTTTGTAATTGGGTCTATTGGAACCATCCACAACTTTTGATAATGGAAACGTGAAGATAACTGTTCTTATGTGTAAGGAACTGAGCTGAACTGCTTAGTGAAAACGCGACTAATGTGGCCCATTTCATAGTTTTTGGACAGAGTTGTAAGTTATAATGGTCTATACAAATCAACATGGCTTGGTTCACTGCATAGTTAAACTGGCTAAGGTATCATTACATTTGACATAAATTCCAACTGTAAATGATTCAGTGTTGAACATCCAGTTGTAGAGGAGCAGGGTGAATGCAAGAATGACATGCATGACATAACCATGTTCATCTCCCTTTTACATTCTATTCTGTTTGATATCTGTGTTGAGGTTTCTCTTGAGGTTTTCTGGGCTCTCCTCGGGGCCTTCAGCTCATCTGGGGCTCGGGTCCTTTGATTATTTCTTTGTTTTTCATTATGCTACTCCTCACAATCTTTTGCTTTTTCTCCAGGTATGCCACTACGCTATGATCACCAGCGGAAGGAGCGATAATGCACAGGGGCCTAAACGTCTGTAAGAATCTACTGCAATTTCTCTTTGGAAGGTAAAGAACAAAAACATGTTTTCATTGCATTATTTATTTTCTGTAGTAGTGCGCTTTGGTAGTTAATTTCATGTTTCATACTTTAAGAGGATGACTGGCCTTTCCTCATGCAGACTGACATGGTGAGACCTCCCGTAGTGTGCTGATAATCAACATAGATACTGAAATGTTCAACAAAATGTAGGAAAACAAATATATTATATATAACAAAGCATATTTCTATCTTAAAAATGTATTTATAGCAAAAAAGCTCAACAGTGACCACCCACTTTTTGAAGGGTTCTGGTTTCAGAAGTGATTTTTAGCATTCAGCATCTTCATTGGCGTTTCATGAAATGCATACCGTTTGCAGGTTCGGTAAATATTTCCATGGTAACAGTGACCTTCACCGATCAGAGATGATGCTGTTATGCTTAAGATTGTAGGTTCAGGTTCAGGTTAGTTTATTCGTACCCGTAGGTGGATTTGTTGTGCAGCAAGAATATGACATCCATTTTGGCACACAACTTTGAAAACAAACTAAAAACAGATTGAATTACTTGATACAAAGAGAGAGAGAGAGAGAGAGAGAGAGAGAGAGAGAGAGAGAGAGAGAGAGAGAGAGAGATAGAGAGAGAGAGAGAGGGAGAGAGAGAGAGAGATAGAGAGAGAGAGAGATAGAGAGAGAGAGAGAGAGATAGAGAGAGATAGAGAGAGAGAGAGAGAGAGAGAGAGAGAGAGAGAGAGAGAGAGAGAGAGAGAGAGAGAGAGATAGAGAGAGAGAGAGAGGGAGAGAGAGAGAGAGATAGAGAGAGAGAGAGATAGAGAGAGAGAGAGAGAGATAGAGAGAGATAGAGAGAGAGAGAGAGAGAGAGAGAGAGAGAGAGAGAGAGAGAGAGAGAGAGAGGGAGAGAGAGGAGAGAGAGAGAGAGAGAGAGAGAGAGAGAGAGAAATATAAATAAGTGTAGTATAGTCCCTCGCCATCGTGAATAAAAACGAAGGAGGGAAAACCTTCGTTTCACAACCTCACAGCCCGTGGTTAGTCTACCTTGGATGGTTTAGACATTATGGTTAATAATCAAAATCCTTATGGAGAAAATGAATGGGATTTTTTACTTCCGTAACCACAATGTTGAGCTCTTTAGTTTACAGTGCTCATATTACGCTCATTTTCAGGTTCATACTTGTCTTTAGAGGTTGTATCAGAATAGGTTTACATGGTTCAAAAAACACCATATATTTGTTGTACTGCACATTGCTGCAGCTCCTCTTTTCACCCTGTGTGTTGAGCTCTCTGTTTTAGGTTCAATGGTGTTTTAAGCCCCCACCGTTGACTTCAAGGCAGCGCTGCGACTGTTGACTTCAAGGCACCTAACCCTAACCCCCTTGTGCCCCTCGCAGCCCCCATACCTGACGCTGCGTTTTAACCCAAACCTAACCCTAACCATTGCCTAACCCTAGTGCCTTCCATGCAGCGCTGCCTGGAAGACGATGTCAGGGGCTTAAAACACCAAATACCCTGTTTTAACTACAGAGTGAGACATCACACTTCTGTTCCATCTTTGTTGGGAGTCACACATGAGCAGTACCTAGGTAAGGACTACTAGCCAGTCAGAAGCAGAGTATGAGGGCGTGCCCTGACAGTACCTAGGTAAGGACTACTAGCCAGTCAGAAGCAGAGTATGAGGGCGTGCCCTGACAGTACCTAGGTAAGGACTACTAGCCAGTCAGAAGCAGAGTATGAGGGCCCTGACAGTAACTAGGTAAGGACTACTAGCCAGTCAGAAGCAGAGTATGAGGGCATGCCCTGACAGTACCTAGGTAAGGACTACTAGCCAGTCAGAAGCAGAGTATGAGGGCCCTGACAGTAGCTAGGTAAGGACTACTAGCCAGTCAGAAGCAGAGTATGAGGGCGTGCCCTGACAGTACCTAGGTAAGGACTACTAGCCAGTCAGGAGCAGAGTATGAGGGCGTGCCCTGACAGTACCTAGGTAAGGACTACTAGCCAGTCAGAAGCAGAGTATGAGGGCGTGCCATGCTAGCAGATAGGCGAGCATTATAACGTGTGTTCCAAAGTGACCACGTTTGTCTCTGAAGTAAAGGCTGGACTACAATAGAGCTGTTTGGAGCAGTTTGTGAACAGTGGTTTCTGTTGGAGATGGTAAGTCCCTTTGGGGTGGACTTTGGGCTTTTTCACTTTGCAAACCTATAACATGCACAAAAAAAGATATATAACACAATAAAGGAAAGGGGAAAAGCCAAAAGCATAATATGAGCACTTTAACTGCTAATGTCGGCCACTGTTAGTCTGCCACATTGAAATATGTATATTTCATTGTTAAATGAATTGTACATGACACATTTGAGCAAGCATTTTAATTAAATAATTGTGTAATTAATATTGCATTAGTGTGTTAAAGGACCCGCTGCATTCAATGACAAGAGTACTCTGCCTGTAGGGTCCATTGTTTTTATTACGGTTGGACTGCAAAGAAAATAGAAAATAATTATAATTATAGTCATTTCACTTTTTCACTTCCCATTTGTGATGTTAACTAGTCTACTATAAACTTGTCTGACTAACGTGTTTGACTGAAGGGTCACTTCATGCTATGTTTCTGCCTCATTATTGTTAATTCCCAGTGAAAGAGACACACACACACACACACACACACACACACACACACACACACACACACACACACACACACACAGAACATTCTGACAGGCCCTCAATTTCTTTTTTTTAAATCATGAGTAAAAATGTGTGTGTTTAAAACATTTATGACTGATTAGCAGAAGAACTTATCGCTTTTAAAGCCTTTCATGTATAAATCATGTGTGTTTTGATTTGAAGGGGCCGCTTCTGAGTTATTGATGAGGCGCTAGACTCTAATCAATTAGTAATTGGAGCACAGCTTTTAAATAATGCATTTATTAGGCCTTGTGATGTGTTTAATGGCAGCCCCTCGCAGTGCAAATATGTCTGAAGTGCCCTAATGAGTCTTTTATGGGCCAGCCCAGGGAAAATGTCTCTTCTCACTCTGTGACATCGCTGCACAATATGCCTTGTTTACACTGAGTCGGCGAGTCAGAAAACCAATGCAAAGAAGTTCTTACAAATTGTTATCAAGGTTGTTAATCGCGTCGTCATGAGCCCCATGGAAAGAGCTTGCATTCATGTTTTAGTTTTGTCTCATCAGCTTGTTTTCTGTGCGTCTTCCAACTTGCCAATTAGTAACCTCATGTAATAATCAGCAGTATTTATGAGCATAAAGAAAACGAGCGATCGGTACAAAACAGTTCCATTAAACTTTGACAGTTTAATGTTGCTATAGTCTGGATCAGCTGAAGTACATTTCAAAGATTATTGCCTGACACGCGCGGGATGCCCCTCCCCTTCCGCTCTCTGTGTCTTGCTGTTCTCAAAATCTGTTCTCTTCAGGGAAACAACAACAAACTTCCAATCAGCCACACGCTGAAAATATCAAGTTTTGAGGAAGATTTGGATGGTGCAACAAGTCAGGGCTGCTTGGCTCTTTCTGGGAATGATTGTAAAGATTTTCAAAGAATATGTTTAGGGCGTTTCCTCTCTAACTGGGACGTATTGGGACTGATTGGTGGGATTGATGTGGACGAAGTACACACAGAGATACACTGGTAAGAGCTGATGAGGTTTAACCATGTAGCAGCTAATGTAAATAGCTCACGTTACTGTATTGTGTCAACAGTTAACTTCATTTAATATTGTATGAGGAGTTTTCTTTTGCGGGGTTCAAATGTTCCACCAAAACAAGTTCTTTCCTGAGACTATTTTGCAGAACCACCGTCCCTGCATCCGGTTGCATATTTCTGATTGGTTTAAAAAAATGCAAACAACCCAGAGTGTTTTTTTTCTCCTATTCCAGAATGCATCTGTGGTGTAGCCAGACCTTACTCCGCAGCGCTGGGTTGATAAGTCTGGCAATGTGAGACTAATGTTGCTACAACAAAGTATTGTGCTGCATTCCAAGTCTTTAAACGTTCCTAATACCGTGCAAATTTCTTCGTGAGATAATTATTCTCCACATCAGTGGGAAGCCACCTGTGTGGAAGAAGCGCACCACCTGCCTGAGGACAAACCCCTGGTGACGGCCTGAGCTGTTTAGCCAAAGTCTATATCACCAGCCAGGTTATGCACACCATCCATCATCGTCAGCCTCGCTGTGTTTGTGGTCTGTCAGCGGTATGTGAATGTGTGCACATGCTCGGTGCAAATGTACGTGTGTGCGTGGGAGAGCCGAGTATTGTTGGAGAGCTGTTGCTCTCCTGGCAGGGGTGGGTTTTAATTGGAACACCCAGTGAGTGGTATGAGTGGCGGTGTCACAGTGAAAACTCCACAAACAGGCCCACACTGATTCACTCAGATGCTGAGCTACTGTCTCCTGAGGGGCCGTGGATTATAAAGGCATTCACAACGTTAAATACCCATGCATCACATTCCCTGACTGACTGTCCATACGTCTGTGTTTATGTACCTACTGGTGCATGTTGTCTCTGCACCTTAAGGATCTGTCAAATATACTTTCACTGCCTATACTGATATGACAACTAGGCTGTTTTAACACAAGTGTATTGTTGTTTTTGGTTCCTAACCCTTTCTGAGGTTCCCCCACAGCCCTGTTAGATGAATTTACTGTACGTACCCCTTCATTACTTCCCAATGTAAGTTCCAAATGTATAAACTATTCATTATATAAAAGTGGATATTGTTGATTTATCATACAACTCAATTGTCAATGTTTAGGTTGGTTTGGTCAGCAATCGTACTACTACATCAACTTGGAGTGAAGCTCCATTTTCCAACTGTTTATCCATTACTTTAAGCTAACTGTTTCAACCGTTTATCCAGTACTTTAAAGTGCTCATATTGTGCTTTTTGGCTTTTTCCCTTTCCTTTATTGTGTTGTATATCTTTTTTGTGGATATAATAGATTTACAAATTGAAAAAGCCCACATTCCCCCCCAAAGGGACTTACCATCTCCAACAGAAAACACTGTTCACAAACTGCTCCAAACAGCTCTATTGTAGTCCAGCCTTTACTTCAGAGACAAACGTGGTCACTTTGGAACACACGTTATAATGCTCGCCTAGCTGCTAGCATGGCACGCCCTCATACTCTGCTTCTGACTGGCTAGTAGTCCTTACCTAGCTACTGTCAGGACACGCCCTCATACTCCGCTTCTGACTGGCTAGTAGTCCTTACCTAGGTACTGTCAGGGCCCTCATACTCTGCTTCTGACTGGCTAGTAGTCCTTACCTAGGTACTGTCAGGGCCCTCATACTCTGCTTCTGACTGGCTAGTAGTCCTTACCTAGGTACTGTCAGGGCACGCCCTCATACTCTGCTTCTGACTGGCTAGTAGTCCTTACCTAGGTACTGTCAGGGCCCTCATACTCTGCTTCTGACTGGCTAGTAGTCCTTACCTAGGTACTGTCAGGGCACGCCCTCATACTCTGCTTCTGACTGGCTAGTAGTCCTTACCTAGGTACTGTCAGGGCACGCCCTCATACTCTGCTTCTGACTGGCTAGTAGTCCTTAGTTTTTAGAAAATTAAACCACTTAAACCTATTCTGATATAACCTCTAAATACAATTATGAACCTGAAAACGAGCATAATATGAGCTCTTTAAACTAACTTTTTCAACTATTAATCCATTACTTTTAGCTAATTGTTTCAACTGTTTATCTGTTACTTTTAGCTGACTGTTTCTACTGCTTGTGCAATACTTTTAGCTAACTATTTTTCTATTTAGTCATTGCTTTTCATTCCTTTTAGCTACCTGTTCAAACTTGTGCACTCACTTTCCAAGCACTCTTATATAACTGAAACATGTAGTGTTCAGGTGTTACAGCTGATATATTCTTTTAAACACATCATAATTAGAAAAAAATTCAAATTAGTTCAGCTGCTCCACAAACTTTCCACAATAGCCCCCTCTCAACAGTAGAAGTACTTCTGGTTACATGTGTATTTATGTATCTGCTGCATGTTCTGTCTTTCCACCTTAAGGACCCGTCAAATATACTCTCACTGCCTATATTTATATGACAACTAGACTGTTTAAACATTAATGTATTGTTGTATTGACTTGAGATCACAATCAGCATGCAAATGAGTGACAGTAGACACACTGGCTGCTGAGTGTGGGCCTCTATATGTGAGTTTTGTGTCAATAATGCATACATATGAATATGTTTACCACAACAAATCACGCTGTTACCATGGTTTTTATCCTGACTCGGCACATGCATGTGTGTGCGAGTTGCAGGGACTCTTTGTTGCCTCAAATATCATTTATCAAATGTAATCCATCCTTATCTTTTCTCCATCCTTGTCCCTGTCCAAATACCTGGCGCTATAGTTCTCTTCTTCCCATCACCTCTCCTCTAATACTTTGAGCTGTGTACTTGTGAGTCATATTTATCCACCATTATTACAATTCCCTCGCATTGAGTCTGTTACTTTATTCTGTTTTTCTTCTGGTGTTTTCTGTCTCATTTGAATTCAACTCGCACCGCACCCTCCCCACTCTCTGTCTCTCTCTCTGCCACACAATTTATATACACATGCAACCCGGCGTGCATTCACACGCACACAGTTATATACAAGCTCAGCCTTCCCCCACAAGAACAACCTAACACACACACACACGCTCGATGTTTCAGCGGGAGTGGTGCCTGACAGGAACAAGTGACAGCTCCCTAATTACCTCCTCACTGTAGACGCTGACGCTGCCTGAGACGCACTGCTCATTTTCCTCTTTCTCCTTCCTCCCCTTTCCTTTCCTTTCCTCTCTCTCTCTCTCTCGCCTCTTTTACTCACCCACCTACCTTCCCTTTCTTCCTAGCCACCTCCTCTGCTATCTCCCCTGTGGTGAATTATGCATGTCCAGGTACTCCCAATCTGCATTCACACCAGCCCTGCTGAGACCATCCACCTATATGTTCCCTTCGTCCGTCCTTCTCTTTCACTCTTCCTACACATTTCCACTCACTTATCTTCCGTGCTGTGCAGAATGACACTCCTATCTGATAACATAGCCATATAAATGCAGAATTTTTTTTATTTTTTTTTTTTTAAAGAAAAAGCGGTCCTTGATCAATAAACACATTTCAACGTTGCTTGTGGCAATGGTGAAGGGGAAAGGCTAGCGGGCGTCGTGCACAGAATTAGCCCTCCTCATTGCAGGCCACTGGGACCGGTTTTTCCCCATAGGTGTCCAAGTTTGAAGGAGGGAGCGGGGCCTGGGATCTCCCGGGAACGATAACATTCACTCTGGAGTCCCACCACACAACAGCGGACCCTCTTCCCCCCCACCAAACCCCCCAACCCCCCCCGCACCATACCTCTACCCCACCCTGGGTGTCAGCTCAAAGGCCCAGATTGCATTTCCAGTTGATGCGTGCTGGCCCTACAGGCATGTTTTGTTCTAATAGAAAATGGAACCCTCACATCCCCCCCGCCTTGTCCACCCTCATAGCGTGATTGTCCACTGGGAGCCAGTGCACAAACACCAATACTATCTAATCAGGAGACGGGGATTAGGAAGGAAAAGCTAGGATAAGGAGTAAAGGGGAGAGGAGGATATGGGAGGAGGAGAGTTTTTAAAGAGAGCCAGTTAGAATAGAAACGCAGGAGGAGGGAGACGGAGTGTTGACACCGAATGAAAAAGAGGCAGAGGGCAGGAGAGTCAGAGACAGAGAGAAGAGGAGGAAAGGCAGTACATGGTGGGAACAGAGAGAAAGCACATTCAGAGAGAGGTGAAGCGGAGGGGGTGTCGGTGGCATGTAGGCAGCTGATAGAGTGTCAGTGACAGGCGTCACTCAGGGGAGAGAGTCGGCAGGGCCCCGGTTAGATGAGCCACTGCAAACAATGCAGCTCCTCCTCAGCTGCTGTACACAAGCTTTAGTCACCATATTGTTATAAAACAAGGACAGGCTGAATTGCTGTCTCTGTTATCTGGACTGGACTTCTGGAGGATTCCCGCTGAAATGACTGTAATCCATGCAACCAGTGAAAACAGTATCTCCCTTTATTTAGCTTTAGCTTTGGAGTCTAACCATGGACTTCAAAAATAACGGACGAAGCTTCCGGGTCTGAAAAGTGAAGCCAATGCTGAAGCTCCTTAAAGCTGCGTTCTCTCTAACTTCAGCAGGGGGCGACTCCACTGGCTCCAAAAAGAAGTCTGTTTCTATAGAAGTCTATGAGAAAATGAGCCTACTTCTCTCTTGATTTATTACAGTAAATATTTTCATAATGACTTTATGGTCTCAATCGCTAGTTTCTTCTTCTTCACCAATACAACATGATATTCATTTAGTGAATGATGCTCCCATTTATTTTAAAATAGACGATAAAGCAGGGGATGATTTAGGACCTGTCAATCAGGACAGAGGCTTAGCGATGCTAACCATGCTAACACGGTGGACATTAAAATAGACCTCAACTTGTTTTTGGCTGTTGTCCGTGTTTTCTTCTTAGACTTTGACCCTCTCACTGTGTGTTTTCACTTCATCAAAGTTAACTGGAACATTCTGGTTGCCTAAAAATGTCTTGTTCAGTGTTCTGCCAACCGAGCTAACCGCTAGCGTTAGCTGGTAACTTAAGGGAAAGTTTGATGATTTTCTGTAGTGTTGTACATGCAGATAAAGTCTGTGTTTACCTGCCCGTAAATCTCCGCTGGATGACTCGCTCCAGAAGGGTTGAAAATCAGTAACTTTCCCTCTTTAGCGTTTAGCTTAGCGCAGTGCCATTGCAACCACAAACAACACTGTCTTGGCTCCACCCTCTCGTCAAAAATCGTCGCATCTGACAGCTTTTCCTTTTCTTTTGCTTTAGCTTTGGAGTGTACCATAATAATAATAATAATAATAATAAACATATTATATTTACAGCATTAGTGGTATGTAGGGCTGTACTGAATGCAATTTTATTTTTGTAGCTTCGGTGCTTTTCAACAGCAAATAATCAAAGACATTACATGATTGTCCACCCCATGTTGACGTCGGGTTGCTTTTTCTCCAAAAGTTTAATCGGGCTCAACTTTTTGCTTTCTCACATTCAAAACAAGCGGAACGACTTGCGTATTTGCCGGACTATCTGACGATTCACGACCGCTGCGTGTGTGAATGCATGCTCAGCTAGCTGGAGCCTCACTATATGTGTGGCATTATGCACAGCTGCACTATCTTTACCTTTATCAAATCGCCAGAAAACGACCCCAGGATGATACAGTATAAACATACAGACTTCTACAAACATCAGACCGCTTGCTTGTAGCGGACATTTAGCTAGCAGCTTAATCCCGACAAAACACCACAGTGAATTCTAGCCTGCATGCCCATTTTTTTCCAGAAAAACAATATTCAAATCCCAAAATTGAAATTGAATACCTACCCATTGAACGAATATTGGAATATTCGAATCCAGCCCTAGTGCTATGTGCGGTTATTAGGACGTTTGGGCGGTTACCTTTCGGTGTTCACAGGGTGAATTGCTTTACAGCCAAACACACCGGGCACGTAAGCATCGCATATAGCAGCATAGTGCAGCCATTTTTATTTAGGAGCCCATGTTATCCAATCTGTCTTTTCAGACCGGGTGCGTAGCGTCCGCGTCGGCCCGCACGCTGCAGCAGTAGTTTCGGCGTCTCCTCTAATTTCTTGTGTGAGATGTATGTGTGAAGCCAGGCAGGTAATCACATACAGGAAGACCACAGTGCAGCCGGATGCTTTACAAAAATAAAACACATTTCAAAATAAAACACCTAGGTTCATGGTGATTTCGGCTGTCTTGACTTCTCACAGCGGGACACACACGCACGCGCGCACACACACACACACACAC
Organism: Zingel zingel; assembly: GCA_023566125.1. Lineage (NCBI taxonomy): Eukaryota > Metazoa > Chordata > Actinopteri > Perciformes > Percidae > Zingel > Zingel zingel. Next base: position 2,659,727 of record CM042314.1, on the reverse strand, counting down.
ACACAAACACAAACACAGCCACACACAGCCACATATAGGCTATAATTACCACAATTTTCCCCACTCATCCTGTCTCTTTATTTTAAATTTGTTTAAATATTATTTTCTGGGCATTTTTAGGCCTTTATTTGACAGGACAGCTGAAGAAATGAAAAGGGGGAGAGAGGGGGTATGACATGCAGCAAAGGGCTGCAGGTCAGAGTCAAACCTGGGCCCACTGCGTCGATGAGTAAACCTCTATATATGGGCACCCGCTCTACCAACAGAGCTATCCAGGCACCCATCCTGTTTCTTTCTATCAGAGAGAGAGAGAGAGAGAGAGAGACAGAGAGAGAGAGAGCCGAGAGGAGAAGGATCGCTTTGTGACCGGCGTGTAGAAATAAGCGTCCGGTATGAATGGCCAGGCGCACAATCAGGCACGTAGCTACGCTACGCGACCGGTGTGTTGCAGCTGTTAGGACCCTACAGTAAACACTGCTCCTGCTGTGGGCCTGTTTTGCTGTGAAAGCAGCAGTGTTCTCCTGCTTTTGTCTGCACTGAGCGGATTATACAGTACCATGACTGTCTGGATTACCATATACCAACGCAGGAGTTTTTTTTTTAAGGCAAACAGCGTTTTACATAAATCTTAAAATACCTCAGCTTCTCTCCGTTTCCACCTCTCCGTACATTTTTAGATCAGGTGGTTTGAACTCGAGGCTGACGGAGATTGTTGTAGAACAAAATGTGTTTTTTTTGTAATGAAAATAAGTATCAGGCGATTCACTGCCCAAGTGAAGTTTAAGAGCAATTTGGTAGATTTGAATAGCTTTTTTTAGTGATCAAGAGGGATGGCTGTTTCTCCTCTTCGAATGAGTAGTTATTAACTCTGCCAAGTAGCTCAACACACACTTAGTCCAACACCAGTGTTTGTGCTGGCTCCGGTGAATACTGTGACTCATAAAGGTTGCTTTATAATTCCTACGCTGGCATTAGAGTCTTACTTAAACTTTTTTTGAAGTTTTAGTCAAACCAATTATTTAAGAGCAAGAAGTTTATTTAACTGCTCCAAATTGAAGCAGACAGAAAGCAACATACTGTGCTCACAAAAACATCACTCATATGGAAATACTTCAATACTACAAAGATGTAATTGTCTTTGCAGGATTGTATTTTTTTATATTGATAATATATATTGGAATGAAGACTTCTTATACAAACTTCAAATAGCTTTATGAATGTCATAAACGTCTCCAACTTACCAGTGAACAAGCACAGATCAGCTGTGAAAATATGCAGAGAATTCACTATTATTTTTGACCAGACACAAAAAAGAAAGAAGTAGACAAATAAACAAACAAAAATCAAGTCATAATAATTTCCGCATAATAGTTACAGCAAACTGAAGGCAAAAAAAAAAAAAATCAGATTAGCAATTATTTGTCCTACAGTCAGGTTAGAATCATGGGAGATTTTTCTAGTACAAATAACCTAATACATGCAATTATATGAAGGAGGGTGAAGTGTGGTGTTGTATTGCTTATTATAGTTGAAAAGAACTTTATATAATAACTAGAAAATGCATGTCATGCAGAAATTGTGTGTGAATGCTGAAAAGCTGAAGCTACACTCCACTACTGGCTTAAATGCGAAAGAAGAAGTTGGAAGTAGTGAGAATAGTTGGAAACGTTGGGGTGGTTCTTAACAGCATTCACACAAAAATATATATAAAAGTAGAACAAGTACGGTTTATTGTGACAACGGATGAAGGAAGTATGTAGTTTCTTAAAGGGTAACTACCGTTTTTTTTTCAACCTGGACCCTATTATGTTTTTGTGTCTGATGGGAACAACAATCTTTGACATCGGTCCAGTATTAAGTGAGATCGCTGCAGTCTGCACCGGCGAAACAAGCTACGATGTAAGTTAATAGGGCAATTGTCCTAGAGTGACCAGACGTCCCGAAAAATTCAGGACAGTCCCGAAATCCAAGCAGTTGTCCCGAATCCCGAATCCTGAGCAAAGTCTCAAGAGCAGACTCTCGAGTAGTTAAAGTCTGATAGAACATTCAAAACTGTTCATGGTGATTGAGTCGTCCTGCAGCCAGCTCCCGTCGTCACTTGAGTTCATGATTTTAATGATTTTTTATTTGTATTGTCGGGTTGACATGACAAACAGTTGAGTTTCTGAATGAAAATAATAAATCATTTTGGTGCGGAGTTTTGAAATTCATGTTAAGTGAAGGCAGCCACGAGAAGGAGTGATCGGATTGGATGTTGCTGATGTTAAAGCACAGTCATTGTGTTTGTTTTATTTGTTTCATAATGACACTTGAGTTCATGATTTTAATGATTTTTTATTTGTATTTTCGGGTTTACATGACAGACAGCCCTAAATTGTGCAGCTTGTATTTACCTTCACAGAAGTGCTCGTTTTGCCGCTGACAGGCTCAGATTAATATTCTAAGTGTCTGCTGCAACTCTCAGCTCGTTTATAAGAGATGTTTAAAGGTGGCATTGCACCAGCGCATTTAACATGCAAACTAAATATTGGGTAATACTTTACTTCACGACTTTAGGTATCTACATAAGAGTGACATGACAGTGTCATGAACACATGACACTGTCATGTCACATGAACCCTAACTCTAACTCTAACCCTAACCATAACTTGTCATGACAAAAAACGAATGAAGCGTTGTCATAAACGTTTATGACTTGTTTATAATGTTTATGACGCATTCATGACAGTGTCATGTCACTCTTATGTAGATACCTTCAATTAAAGTGTAACCAAATATTGTGATACTCTTATTGGCAATAGGCAATATTTCAAAACTAGTACTTTTATGACAATATTTCATATTCATGAGAAACAATTTAAACGTATTTTTTGTATTGAAATGTATTGAAAATGTTCTGGTACAGGATATCAAATCCTCTATTCTGGACTCAAACAACACAAAAACACACATTTGAAGCACATTTCATAAATACGTTACATGAATCACAAAGCTTTATAGTTGTACATTGCATCTTTTGACAGACAAAAGGTATCCAACCTGTTCTTGAAAGAGTTCTTGAAGCTCGTGTGTGAAGAAATTCTTTCTCTTTTCAGACATGCATGTTCTGGGATAAAGCTTTAAAGATTTCCTTGGTAAATCATACCTATTGCTTCAAAACTGAAAGATAGGATCAACCATTACATCATATATTTCATTGTACAAGCTTATACACCTGAATCATATCTCCTCTGTATCTCCTGTACACAAGAGTCGGTAAACTTAATTTTCTCAGTCTTTCTTCATAGACATATATTTCATTCCTGGGATTGATTTAGTAGCATATAGTCTACATATGTTAATGTGTATGGACACCAGACTGAGCTAGTATATTCAGTCTATTATTTAGTCACAGGAAAATACAATTCCTACCCTTTTTTGGCCAATGCAAGCAGCTCTTAAAACCAAAATAAGAACCGTCTTTGAATGGTGTGACTGAGTCTATAAGTACCTGAATGACCAGCAGAGGGGCCTGCACTCCTCAGTGTGTCTGCCTCCAGATAGATAGAGAGCTCATTTCAGAGTGTGTGCTTAACCCTTGTGTTGTCCTCAGGTCAAAATAGACCCGTTTTCAAAGATCTGTATCAATAATATGGGTTTCTTTCAACTAAATTGCCCAAAATTAACATGGATAGTTCCATACACGAAACAGGCTGTAATTATGCATCAACATACATTCCTCTGATCTTAACTATTAGCTAAAATAATTCATAATATCAGGAGTTTGTAACTAAAAACTTTGTCATAATTTAATACGAATTAGGTTTATTGACCATATACTCTAAAAATAAGTGTAAAACTAGCGGTGATGATTTGGAATGAAGTTGGCCAAGAAGATATAACACAGAATTCGATGATAATTTATACTTTATGCTTTATAATAAAACAGGCAAAACAGACCGGGTCGGGCGCCTGGGTAGCTCACCTGGTAGAGCAGGCGCCCATATGTAGAGGTTTACTCCTCGACGCGCAGCCGCAGGCTCGACTCCGCCCTGTGGTCGTTTGCTGCATGTCATTCCCCCTCGCTCACCCCTTCAGCTGTCCTATATAAATAAAGGCCTAAACAAGCAACGGCAGCGCAGGAGAGGAGCCTGAAAAGCTTATTCAACGTCCTCTTATTACAAAAGAGGAAAACATTTATAAAATACAACTAAAACATGACCATTTCTCTACAAAAAAAGTAAAGCAATAAACCAACAAACAAACAAACAGGTTAACATACACACGATATATATACTGTATATCTAAATGAAAGATATATCAGGTATTTATACACAGTTAAAGCAAGAAAATAAAGACAAGGCAAACAAAAGTAGAATCCAAAAGTACAAATGTCTTTGAATCGAATCAGGCTCCTCAGATCTATTAAATAACTGACTTTTTGCTGTCACCCCTACATTTTATACTGTACGTATGAATATAAATATATCCAAAACAATGATCATGTCATGAATCTGCTGAATCAGGGTTCTGGCAACTTCTTTGATCCAATTCAGGCGCTGGGTATTCCCAAGTGGCTTCACAGAGCAAATAAATATTCTACTTAAGTACAGTAACAGAGTATTTGTACTTGGTTACATTACAACTAGAGATGGTCAAATAGCATTTGTTTCCTAACCGATACCTGAATATGCACATCCGCCGATACTGAGTACTGCTCCGACACCCGTGTGTCATACTGTATATATTATTATGTTTTAACAGCTGTATACTACTCTCCCTGTATGGATGTGATATGATTTCTATCCTGGCCTGGCTCAGGTTAAACTCTCACTGAACGCCAAAGAGCTTTCCTTTTACTATCCAGTTTGACGGTCAGTCAGTATGGAAAAACAACAGAAATAAACTACATCAAAGTAGATTTTCTTTGGGGCTAAATTACGTGGTATCGGATCGGTGCATAAACTCCTGTACTTTCCGATACCAGCACTTTAGGCCGTATCGGAGGCCTTTCTGATCCTGGTATCGGATCGGAATAGCTCTCATTACAACCCTGTGCAGAATGAGTGTGTGCTTAAGGGCCATCGAGGTCCTGCAGAATGACTGTTCTCCTGAGCGAGCGAGAGGGGAAGGACGGAGGAGGGGAGGGTCAGGAAGAAGCGGGCCGAGCTGTAATGGCTTTTCAGGGTAAATGAAGACGCGGGAGCTGTTTGGGTCTGCGTCTGCCGAGTGCTGACCCTCATTCGCACAGGTCGCCCATGCCTCCTCACCATCACGCACTCGTCACAATAGTTTCTCCTCCCAATCAGCTTCAGAGCAGCGTTTATCTGACTGCCACTGCTCCGTGATTTATTACCCCCCCCCCCCCCCCCCCCGGTCCCTGCCACTGGGGCTGAGTGTCATCAGGCCTCTGCCACTCTGCAGAGTCACTACAAGTCACCCGGACCTCTCGCTGGGCTCAGCTGTCTGCAGCAGCTAACCTGTTAGAGCAACGCATAGCAACGTATCAAGCTAATGGTTTGTCAGTATCCTTCAGTGTCACTTTTCTTTCATTGTAACGGAATTGTACAGTAACATGCTGCCAGGGCTCGCTGTGCATGCACGTGCACGCACACACACACACACACACACACACACACACACACACACACACACACACACACATACACACACACACACACACACACACACACACACCTACACCTACACCAATTACAGCTGGTAACTAACAATTATTTTCATTGTCGATTATTTTTTTCGATTAATGGATTAGTTGTTTGGTCTCTAAAATGTCAGAAAATGATAAAAAATGTGGATCAGTGTTTCCCAAAAAGCCCAAGATGACGTCCTCGAATGTCTCGTTTTGTCCACAACTCAAAGATATTCAGATTACTGTCACAGAGGAGAGAAGATACTAGAACATATTCACATTTAACAAGCTGACATCAGAGAAGTTTGACTTTTCTTTTATAAAAAATGACTGATTTATCGATTATCAAAATAATCAGCAGTTAATTTAATATTTGACAACTAACCGATTAATCATTTAAACATGAGTAGGTAATGGTTTGTCACAATCCTTCATTTTCACTTGATTGTAACAGACTTGTTCAGTAACATGCTGCCAGGGCTCGTCACACACACACACACACACACACACACACACACACACACACACACAGTATGACAGACTCACACAGAAACGGACTGTGCTCTCAGTTATGTTTAGTCTATTTCTATTTGGAGACTCTCTCCCCCACTCCTTTCCCCCTTTTTCTCTCTCCCTCTTCCTTCTGGTGGGACTCGCAAACAGGTTACGATCATGGATATATAAAAAAAAGAAAACCTAGAACCAGCATTCGAGGCTGAGCCCCGTTCCTTCAGATGCACGTGAAGCCAAAAAAGTTCAACTTCCTTGTATAAAATTACCCAGATGATTGGCGCTTCTTCCGCCCCTTGAGGCCTGCAGACTACTCTTCTAGACTTTGGAACATTTGATCATTTCACAGGGGTCGTAACACTTTATAGTGCTCATATTATGCTTTTTGGCTTTTTCCCTTTCCTTTATCATGTTATATATATTGTATGTGCATGTTAAAGGTTTACAAAATGAAAAATCCCAAAGTCCACCCCAAAGGGACTTACCATCTCCAACAGAAAACACTGTTCACAAACTGGCTGGCTAGTAGTCCTTACCTAGGTACTGTCAGGGCACGCCCTCATACTCTGCTTCTGACTGGCTAGTAGTCCTTACCTAGGTACTGTCAGGGCTCGCCCTCATACTCTGCTTCTGACTGGCTAGTAGTCCTTACCTAGGTACTGTCAGGGCACGCCCTCATACTCTGCTTCTGACTGGCTAGTAGTCCTTACCTAGGTACTGTCAGGGCACGCCCTCATACTCTGCTTCTGACTGGCTAGTAGTCCTTACCTAGGTACTGTCAGGGCACGCCCTCATACTCTGCTTCTGACTGGCTAGTAGTCCTTACCTAGGTACTGTCAGGGCCCTCATACTCTGCTTCTGACTGGCTAGTAGTCCTTACCTAGGTACTGTCAGGGCCCTCATACTCTGCTCCTGACTGGCTAGTAGTCCTTACCTAGGTACTGTCAGGGCCCTCATACTCTGCTTCTGACTGGCTAGTAGTCCTCACCTAGGTACTGTCAGGGCACGCCCTCATACTCTGCTTCTGACTGGCTAGTAGTCCTTACCTAGGTACTGTCAGGGCACGCCCTCATACTCTGCTTCTGACTGGCTAGTAGTCCTTACCTAGGTACTGTCAGGGCACGCCCTCATACTCTGCTTCTGACTGGCTAGTAGTCCTTACCTAGGTACTGTCAGGACACGCCCTCATACTCTGCTTCTGACTGGCTAGTAGTCCTTACCTAGCTACTGAGCATGTGCGACTCCCAACAAAGGTGTTACAGCAGTGAGAGGTCTCACTCTGGAGCTAAAACAGAGACCTGAACACAGGGTGAAAAGAGGAGCTGCAGCAATGTGCAGTACAACAAAAATATGTTTTTTTCTGAAAATTAAACCACGTAAACCTATTCTGATACAACCTCTAAATACAATTATGAACCTGAAAATGAGCATAATATGAGCACTTTAAAAAAAGTATCCACTGATTTGCATACGTCTCTTTCGCCATGAAATTCTATAGGGAAAAAGTTTTTTTGGAGGGGGGGGACCAGAAGGCATCACATGACGGACACATGAAGTTGTAATTCCGCTGTATGGCCGCTACGTTCAATTTGCTTTAAAGCCCCCGGGCCTGGTTGTGATCCTGCTGTCCATCCATTTTGCTGTCTGTGCATCATCATGTGTAATAACCACTTCTATAAACACACTGATTGCGCCCGCTCCCTGATTCTCATGCATGTTTATCAATTACCTTTCATGATAAACACTCTCCGACATCACTGTATATTTATTTGCATTCATTAAACATTGAATAGAAAGCTGCTTTAGTTTCAGCT
>CM042314.1:2589274-2644274 GCA_023566125.1 Zingel zingel | reverse complement strand
ATGTATGGTCATGTTAGGTAATGGATTTAGTAGTTATCTCTTTAGTCTCGCGTTGCACAGCGCTGCGGAGGAGGGTCTGGCGAGTCCACACAGCATTCTGGGATGGAAGAAAAACGTGCTCTGGTTTATTGGCATTTCTTTAAACCAATCACAATCGTCTTGGGCGGCGCTAAGTGCCGGACGGAGCCACGGTGCCAGAGTTCGAAAGAGCTTTCCCACCGCCTGAAATGAACCGGACTATTCGACAAGACGCTCCAGGGTTCGGTTGAAATGGACCAAACAGCTCAGGTCTGAAAGCAACCTAAGGTGGTTGGGGGTTAAGGAGTTGGAGTTCCCTTGGTTGCATGCTCCATGACACCCTGCCAACAGTTATAACGCCGCCATGATGTCAGATGCACCGCGACATGACAGACCTGAGAGCACACTGTGTGTGTACTGTGTGTGTGTGTGTGTGTGTGTGTGTGTTTGTGTGTGTGTGTGTGTGTGTGTGTGTGTGTGTGAGAGAATGAGGGACAGTATGTTTGCATAGGTGTGTGTGGTAAGCGTCTGCATGTGTGCCAGCTTGCGGTGTGTGCATGTGTAAGGAATAGGAGCTTGTTTGTGTACAGTATGTGTGTGTGTGTGTGTGTGTGTGTGTGTGTGTGTGTGTGTGTGTGTGTGTGTGTGTGTGTGTGTGTGTGTGTGTACAGTATGTGGGTGTGTGTGTGTGTGTGTGTGTGTGTTTGTGTACAGTTTGTGTGTGCGAATGTCTCCATGTTCTCCACATCTGGATACACATGTTAATGTTAGGGATTTGAGGCTGGGTGCAAGGGGAGAAGGAAGAGGTGGGGAACTGGATTATTAACCCTTAACATGGAACTAGATGTGGTTTGCTAAAATTATGGTGGGGAGGGGGGGGGGGGGGGTGGATTCATGTGATCCCCATAATCCCGTAGGCCTTGATGCTCCAAATCCATTGTCATGCTTCACTTTTATAGAGGGAAATTTCCATGACTTCAGCTCTGCACTTAGATTGCACTTTGCATAACCACTAACACACACGCATGCATGCACGCACACACACACACACACGCACACGCACACACATAGCTGCCACCCATTCAACATTCCTGTCTGAATGCCCCGGCATCACATTTCACAGGGCAGCTCTTTGATGTTATTACACTCCTTTATTGTGGGCTGATTCTAAGTAATGCCCATCACACTAAATGGAGAAGTGACTGACTGAATGAAAGGAAAAATGAAAAATCCTTGTAATGAGACTTTTGTCCCATTTTTTTATATATAAAACTAGGCTGGTGAGTGAAGGGGCAATTCTGATTTCTTCTTTTGTCCATTTGTTTGATTTCAGAAATATTTGTGCAGTAAAAAAAAAATATATATAAATATATAATACATATCACCTCTGCCCGTTTCTGATACAGCAAATTACAGCACATACGGCCTTTTCAAACACAAGTGCTTTACATTTATTTAAAAATGAGCAATGAGCATTGCCAGACGGAATCTGCGGGCACAGAATTAGGCAGAATTTTGTGAGGGGTTTTTAAACAAATTGAAACAAATTAAAAAATGAAACTCAGAATGTTAACATATCTCGACCCCGAGCAGCAACAACAAGATTTTTTTGGATGATCACTGAAAATTGTGGACAAAACAAATCTGCAGTTAACATGAAGCTGAGCTGTTTATTCAGATTTTGTTGTGGGAGGCATGAGAAGAGTGCAGTAATTTAATTGAATATAATGATAATGTAATGAACTGTTTTGATAATCGATTTGAGTACAAATTCTCTGATTCCAGCTTGTTAAATCTGAATATCTTCTAGTGTCTTCTCTCCTCTGGGACAGTAAACTGAATATCTTCTAGTTTCTTCTCTCCTCTGACAGTAAACTGAATATCTTCTAGTTTCTTCTCTCCTCTGGGACAGTAAACTGAATATCTTCTAGTATCTTCTCTCCTCTGACAGTAATCTGAATATCTTTGAGTTGGGGACAAAACGAGACATTTGAGGACGTCATCTTGGGCTTTTTGGGAAACACTGATCCACATTTCACTGTTTTTGTGACATTTTAAGGCCAGTTCAGACCAAACATTCACAACGAGACGAATTGAAACATGCAACTTCTTGCAACGAGCCCGTCTGCAGCGTTCTGAAAGCTGCCAGTTTACACCAATGAGACAAGACGAGGCAGTGTATCATCTCCATAGCAATGACTCTTTGTACTTCCGTTCTAACTTCCAACTTTTAGGCTTTTTTGTAGCTGGATACATCATTTGTTTCGTCTAAATGTGAATGTGGATAACATTAGTGATAGTGAGATGCTTGCTACAGTTACATTTCAAGTGATGAATCGGCGAAAACGTTTTATTTCTCTGATTCACAGCTTTGTTCTAGCGTGTTGGGCGCTCCCTCTCTTCAGTCTCTCTCTATCTGCTCTCAGCTCTCTGGGTAGTGCGGCCAGTGCGTCAGCATGCAGACCGTGGCGAAGGCCAGTATTAATTAGGTGATGGAGACCAGAAAGTCTCCTATATGGTCCCAGGGCTTTGATTATGTTGCTGCCTTCATCTGTTCCCCTCACTATTAGGCTGAGGGAGCAGATAGGGTCGAGGCTTTTTTTAACGTTTCTTCATTCGGATCCATTTGCGATCCGTTCTATTCTGACTAAACTAACAGCAGTTTACATGCTTCGTCCTTGTTGCATTATTCATTAAGATGATTCTAAACAGATTTCTACAGTTCAAACAACTCTGAATTGTAGTTGAGAACGTCAGTTATAACGGCCCACATATTAAAAAATGTTCAGGTTTAAATCGGGCTTGGGCTCATAATTACAGTTAATGTGTCGGGCCGGGCTCGGACACAACGTGCACGGGCTCGGGTAGAGTCGGGCTTCATTTTTTGGGCCCGATCTAAGCTCTAATCTGGCTTACCCAGATTAGAGCTGAAATCGGCCTTTAAAAGTTCGGCCCGACAAGGCCCGAGTCGGACAAGTACATTTTGATTGACATTTTTTTTAAAAGCCCAAACACGTTTACAGCCCAACATTATTCAAATGTAAGCACGCACACAGCTCTTTTGCCTTTTGTCAAGAATGAGTCATTTCAAAATTTTTAACAGAATTTATTCATGACTAACGGAGGCTATCAGCCACTTGGAAGTTGGAACAAAGAAATAAAAGAAGTCCTCCAGAGGCCAGCCTCCGTTTCAACTCCTCAGCATCCATTTACACACTAATCGAAACGCATCACCTGACCGCTCATTTACCACGCAACCTGGAGGGCAAGCCCGAGCCCGGCCCGAGCCCGGCCCGAGCCCGGCCCGAGCCCGTGTAAAATGATAGAAATTAAGACTGAACCCATCGGGTCCCCACAGGTTCGGGCAAAGATCTTCAGCTCTAACCCAGATAACGTTACCACGCTTTCAGTTGTTGAGGCTCCGAGCAGCTGTTTGTAACATAAAAATAAAATGGATTATGGATCATTTTATTTCTATTGTTTATAGCTGACTTTACCAGCTGACTTCTCTCTATTGACTGTTGAAACAGATGACGTCTCTTACGTTCTAAAACCAGCCTCTGGAGACTGGACCAGCTGAGTCGCAGCGACACCATCAGCTGGTCTGAGTCGAGCTGAGACGGGCCGGTTCAGACCGCTGCAACTTTTCTCGTCTTGGTCTCGTTGCGAATGTTTGGTCTTAACTGGGCTTTAGAGACCAAAAAACTGATCCGTTCATCCAGAAAAGAACCGACAGATTAATCAACAATGAAAATAATGTTTTAGTTGCAGCCCTAAAATTGATATTAATAAGTTTGACTTTGGATTGGCCCTCATATTGGAGTGCTAGCAGGGGCAGCAGGTGCTCTGGTAGTATGAAATATAGAAACATGTGAAGTCAGATCCAATTGACAAAAAAAGTGTGATGTGAGAAATATTTTCCATTTGCCTCAGATATTCGAGCGTTTAATGGTTTCTCATCACATTTGCATGAACATATGCGTTCTGTCTTTGAAATGAATTCCTGCGAATGTGTCAGGAAGTTAATTAGCTCTGTGTGTTTGGATGTCATCATGTGTGCACGTGCATTTGTAAGAGCCTGTGAGTGTGCGTGCACGAGTGTGCTTTTGCATGTCTCGACCCCACCACCACCGAGACAAGACAAAGTCCCGATCATATTTGGCGCAGCCGGGGGTAAATGTGACTTGCAGTCATTCTTATTGTTTTATTCCCCCCCCCCCAAGTGGAAGATAGTGAGCCTCTTTCCACTCTCTTTCCTCTACCAAACTTTCTCCATCCCGTTTACCTCTGAAGATCACTCCGCCCTTACTAAAAAAATCCAATTACCTGAAACAAACTGTCCTTTCCATTCATTTTTTTTCCTATGGAATAATCTCCCAAGTAACACATTTTACCAAAGGACAGGCAAGATTTAAAAAGAGAATTAAATCTCACTTTTACTTACATTTTTTTACATTTTGTTACATCCTTCTTTGTCTTTGTGACCTAGCTAAATGTTAACTCTAAACCCATGCGTCATGTTGTGTAATAAAGTGTAAAGTTATTTAGTTTTTCAAATTAGAGCTGGGTGATATGGAGAAAATCAAATATATATTTGATTTTCAATTTCCAAAAGATGATTTTTTTATTCCTCTTTTTAGTCAACTTTGCATGGGTTCATAAACCTATAAGTGCGACTGTGTGTGTGTGTGTGTGTGTGTGTATATATATATATTAATATATATAATATATATATATAATATATATATATATATATATATATATATATATATATATATATATATATACTGTATATATAATATATATATATATATATTAATATATATATATACACACACACACACACAGTCGCACTTATAGGTTTATGAACCCATGCAAAGTTGACTAAAAAGAGGAATAAAAAAATCATCTTTTGGAAATTGATCTTAGTGCCTTAATTAAAAAACTTAGGAAAAATTCAACCTTTAAGGACACCAATTTTGTTTCTGAATGAATAATGTATCGTATATAAATAAATGTTCTTCCTTAAAATACAGGGGACATAAGTCAGTCCACCCCTATGTTAAATTCCCATAGAGACAGGCAGACTTTTATTTTGAAAGGCCAGTTATTTCATGGATCCAGGATACTATGCATCAAAATACCCCCACATCATCACATCCCCTTCACCATACCCCCACATCATCACATCCCCTTCACCATACCCCCTCATCATCACATCCCCTTCACCATACCCCCACATCATCACATCCCCTTCACCATACCCCCTCATCATCACATCCCCTTCACCATACCCCCCATCATCACATCCCCTTCACCATACCCCCCCATCATCACATCCCCTTCACCATACCCCCACATCATCACATCCCCTTCACCATACCCCCACATCATCACATCCCCTTCACCATACCCCCACATCATCACATCCCCTTCACCATACCCCCCACATCATCACATCCCCTTCACCATACCCCCACATCATCACATCCCCTTCACCATACCCCCCCATCATCACATCCCCTTCACCATACCCCCACATCATCACATCCCCTTCACCATACCTAGAGATTGGCATGGGGTACTTTCCATAAGATCATCTCTCAATGCAAATCAAACCAGCTATTAGGCTAACTGGAATACAACCATGCCAGTCTCTAGGTATGGTGAAGGGGATGTCTTTTTTTGGACAGTTTTTGCGCTTTTTTCAATACATGCATACATATCCCAGGAACCTCCCTAAATAGTTGGAGATCTCAACCCCCCCAATGTTGAACCCAAAGTTACTCCCTTGAATTTAATGTGGTCTGATTTAATGTTGTTGTGGACCCCAGGAAGAATAGCTGCTCGTCTAGGCTTCAGCTGATGGGGATCCTTATAATAAACCTAAAACGTAAACTCTCTCTCACTCTCTCTCAAACTCTCTTTCTCCTTCTTTCCCTCTCCCTTCTCTGCGGGATGGTCATTTAATCCGTCTAACCAGCTGGAAAGATAAATATTCCTTAGTGGAGTGTGAGGCCCCTGCCTCTCTACTCACGCAGACCGGAGATGAGGGGGAAAGTCTCCCTCTCGGCAGAGTTCAGACGCCCGAATGCCTTAATAAAGTCTTCCACTCAACCCCGACATCGACACCAAGATGACTGCAAAGGCTCCAGCGCCTCGTAAAGGCTTTCTCCTTTATTTAGCAAAAGTTTCAATCTTTTTGTTAAGTTGACTCAGTTTGTGCGATTGGTTATCATGCTGAAAGTCACACCAAGTCCTTATTGAAACTAAAAGCAGGTGTTAAAGTAGAGTTGCAATGATGAGGAATAGGAGCTTGTTTGTGTGTGTTTGTGTACAGTATGTGGTGTGTGTTTGTGTACTGTATGTGTGTTAATGTCTCCATGTTCTACACATCTGGATACCCATGTAAATGTCAGGGATTTGAGGCTGGGTGCAAGGGGAGCAGGAAGAGGTGGGGAACTGGATTATTCACGATTAAACGAGTAATCGTTTAATCGTGAATAATCGAAAATGCTGTTTTTTGTCTCTCAAATAGGGAGATTTCTTGCTTTTCTCTGTTTTATATATCATATTTAATTCAATATCTTTTGACTAAAGACGACATTTGAAGACATCACCTTGGACTTTGAGAAACTGGGATGGACATTCCTTTTTAACATTTTCTGACATTTTATAGACCAAGGCATTAAGCAAGAATATAACAAGAATTATCGTCAGATTAATTAATTAATGAAAATGACCGTTAGTTTCAGCCCTAGTTCAGAAGGCTGTTTTATTACAAAGGAAAATAAGTTGAGAGAAGGTAATGTTTTCTGTCATGAAATCAGGTCTAAAATCAGCACACAAGGACACAACTCTACAAGGATAAGAGTTGTACACAAGGGCATAACTTTGGGTCAACATTGGGGCGATCAACTCAGAGAAAAGCAACAAAAACGTACGGGAAAAGCGCAGTTTTGATTATTCCGGGGGTTGTAACCCCCCACAATATGCCAGTATGCAGCCTTGTACATCGGCCCTATAGCATGCACATTTTCCAGGCTGCGTTTGGCTGATTATCCCTAAAGGAGGAACGTGGATGTGTTCCTGAGGCTGACTCATGGTTTCTGTTTGGAGAGGTGCAGTCCAGTGCAAGCTGGCCCGACTGGAACCTGTGTTTACACAGCCTCTCGGGCCAGACTGGGAGGCCCTATTTTCACACCCAGGTGCTTTCCAAAGAAAACCTCCCGCAGAGGCCCCTCGCCTAACGTACACCACACTGAAAAGCATACATACTGCCTCATGTTCCCCCCGCCGCGATGCATGCTTCAGCTGCACACTTATTATAGTAATAATACAGAAACTCAGTGTATAGGACATTATGGCAAATCCACTGCATGGTATTTGTGTGCAACCTAAAAGTCATATTTTCCCCTGCTCACATGGCGAATATTGTTTCTTATCTTTATATTTCTCACGGCAGGGGAATTCGGTTCTTGTGAGTTTGTTATTTGGTTGAGAGAGCTCGAAAAATTGGTATTCTAGAGGCTGGTCGCTCTTCAGACAGCTTCACTGCTGGGATGAGTCAGCATGACCCCGTTTGACTGTTTGGGAGCGTCACATTTTGGCCTTCAGAGAGATGTTGAGCACAGGTCAACCTCTGGCTGCACCGACTGGTCACAGGAATACGAGGGTGGAGAAGCACTTTGTCGCCTTTTTAAATAAAAAATAAAAAAACTGCAAACAAAACACAATCTTAAAATACGGCATACACTCTTGTCAAGGTAAGGCAACTGTCACTCAGTGCACACAGAAATAAACACATAAAGACAGCCGCACACACACAGTCACACACACACACATACACACAGTCACACACACACACACACACACACACACACACACACACACTCCAAAGCTCCTTTTCATAGTAAGAAAGGCTATGCATATATGTATATAATAATTACATTCCATATATCTTCCAAAATCCCATTTCCATCAGTGGTAATTCTGCTGCACAGGAGTAATGGGTGTATTATACGGTTATGACAGGCCCAGCTCCCTCCCTATCCCCTCCCCATCATCCGGCATACAGCCCCCCCCCCCCCCCCCCCCCCAAGCTTCAGTCAGACTGCTGAACAATCAAAGTAAAGAGTAAAAATATGCAAAATGTGTATGTGGAATGACTGTAAGACAACGATGTTGGGGAATGGAGTCTGGGTAAAAGAAGGACTCATCTCCTCGGAAAAAGACACTCTAACGCAAAATGGAGACTTCAAAGTGCTGTTCATGTATTCTTTTCTTTTGTACCCCGCCTAAAAATACCGCTACACACACTACACAGTGGAGGAGGTGTCTGACGCTGAGGCTATGTGACCTGGTACCAGTGCTGGGCCAGTTACTTCCAAAATGTAATACATTATAGATTAGTAGTTACTGTCATTTGAGAGTGATTAGTTATATTACAATATTACCGTCTCTGAATTGTAATTTTTTGCACTACTTTTGCGTTACTTTTGAGTTTCTTTCACAAAAATAACTGTGGAAGTATGACTTGGCAGGTAGCTTGTGACTTATTTATTTACTTATTTATTTATTTGACAGGGACAATGCACAGCTCCGTAGCAGTACCAGAGTAAGCTATATAAGCTCATTTTCATTGTAGACCCTGGGCAGGAAGCAGAGAATAACATCTCTGTCAAAAATCACAACATTACGACACCACTACAGCAGGACTTACTACTACTTGTCTGCTGTACACCTGGCTGTCTCGTAGGCTATATTAGCCTAGTGGTCATAACATCTACATCTTATAACTTAGTCCCTGTTATATATTGTTCTGTTAATATTTAATAATAAGCTACTGCACTGTCCAATCCCTGCACTGTTCACTTTTACACTACCACCACTGCACACACTCTACCAAGGCACCTTATCATGGTCATTGCATCACATGGTCAGTCCACACCAGACCTTTGTAATCACTTCACAAATTGTTAACTCTTTACATTTCTGTGAGTGATTTTTATGTATATGATATATATGTGTGTATGTGTGTTTGTTGTGTTATGTTTGTATAAGCTACTGGATGCCTAAAATTTCCCTCGGGATGACTAAAGTATCTATCTGTCTATCTATCTGTCTATCTGTCTGTCTGTCTGTCTGTCTGTCTGTCTACATTAAGATTGGCAGTTTGGGTTTATGATTGATGGGAGCATGACTGGGTTGATTTCAACTTTAATTTAAAACCAGCAAAGTTGTTACATTCTCTGTTCTCACTTGGTCCTGAGCTCCAATAATTTGTGCCTCTAACAGAGAAGACTGATCTGCCCAACTTGGTAGATCTGTGCTGTACTGTCGGTCGTCCTAGTTCTCCTCCCAGTGCCTGAACGCAGTGACACAAGCTCATTTAATGGAGGAGCGACCACAAATGGTACGCAGTGTTGGTAAATTGTAAAAAAAAAAAAAAAAAACACCACTTCATTTTGGTTACAAATGTGTTTTAAATGGTGTTACTGAGATTGTAACGGGTATAATGTTACCGAAATTGTATTAGCAAGGCCTTATATTACTATCTTCTCGGGAGAGCACAATTGTAATTTGCTCAGCGAGTCACTCTGGCATTCAGTAATGATGCTCATTAACTATGCCCTTGTAGCCGAGCTGCACCAATCACATTGGTGTATCTGTCTCTTTTACACACACACACACACACACACATATATATATATATATATATATATATATATATATATATATATATATATATATATATATATATATATATAAAATAGTTCGGAAGTCCTGACAGCTAGTTTAAAGACTAGTTTCTGAATACGGGCTGCGTGCATTTTTCTGTGGATTGAGCCTTTTGATACTTTCACAGTATTTATATAGCACCTCGACCTGCTTTACAGTAATAAAAAAAAGACATGGAAATCTGACTTCTTACTACATGGGACCTTTAAGGCATGATGGCCCTTTGGTGTGCTCACAGGGAGGAATGAATAAATGAGTGTATAAATGACTAGGCCAGTGATTGAGTGAAGAAGTTATTGAGCTGGTAAATGAACAAATGTTTGAGCGAGCGAGCGAGTAAGCGGCCGGGACATTGAGTATGTGTCTGACTGAGTAACCGAGCCGGGCCTGAGAGCCACACACACTAGAGGCAATCCAAACAAACAGCTGTAAGTGCTGCAGTGTTCGCTGAGGGACCTGGGAAAAGCCCCATCAGCCCAATGAATGAGAGCATTCTGCCCCCTCGCAGCCTGTTATTAAAATCAATTAATGACGAGGAGGGAGGCCCCTGTAAAAGCTGACTTGTTGGGCTCTGGGGGTCTTTTTGCGACACGTTGCCTTTCTGGATCACTTGTGCCATATGGAACCTCCCCTCTCGTGGCACATAATTCACTTTTATGAGGCCTTCATTGGCTAATGATGGAATGGCGCACGAGCACTGAGCACGGGAGTGTTCCCTGTCCCTGAGACTGTCACTCCCTCTGCTGTCGTCGTCTCTGTCACTATGATCGTACGTGTCTGACAAGAGGTGAAAGAGAAATGCGTTGTTGTTTTTTTTCCCACACAGCACATTTACTGTTTGTTTAGACACAGCAGACAGAGTGACAGAGAACATCCAGGCTTAGCATGACAAAATAAACCAACTCAAACGGGATCATGTTGTGTAGCAGGCTTAAGAATCTGATGCATCTCTTACCTGCCTGTCTGCATTGATTAACACTTTCCGTTTTCTACACCTACAACAAACGTGAGCGTAAATTGGGGGGACAGTAAACATAAAATTTCTCAAGAGCAATTTCTGAAGGGGACACAAATAATTAGGGCTGGGTATCGCCAATGATTTAGTGAATCGATTTGATTCCGATTCGCAAGTTCCCGATACGATTTCATACCCGATTCAACATCCATTAGGTTAGGGAAATTTCAGTTACAACACCAATATTGATGCTTATTCTGTAAATTGTACAAGGAAGAAGCAACCATCAAATGTTTTTTTCATAATGCACCAGGTTAATGTTTACATCAAGAACTGAACGCCCCCCCCAAAAAAAGTTTGTTTAAACCTACATTGTGTCATTTTTTTTGTTGATTCTTATTAAAAAACACTTTGTTCTTTTCACAAATATGTACTCATTCATGTGTAATTACTTGCGCCTAAGTATTCTCGTAGGCGTAGAATCTGCCATTCAGAATCATTCAGAATACAGACGAGCGAGTCATTTACAACACACAACGTGGTTTTGAATGATATTTTTAGGTGGGGGACAACACGAAGAATGGGGTAGGTCCCGAGCCCTCCCAGAACACCCCGCGATTTCCGCCTGTAGCTACAAACATATCACAAACTTTAACAAAGTGTCAGTCCTGTAGACACACACTGACGCCCTGTCTGCGGCGAATTTGCCGTCTTGTCTGAAGCACTTGGTATGTTTCGGGTTTTTTTCACTCAGCAATCAAAGGGTCCCCCCCCCCCCCCCCACCGCCCCACCGCCCCACCGCCCCACCATCTGGTGGTCTCAGCTTTGCGTTGGCAGTAACACCTCGGTCCCATGCGCCGCAAACATGCTCACAGGGCAATTTCTCAGGGATCCCTAACAAGAGGATGCCTTCTCCTTGGAGATGAGTTTAGCTGACCCATCAATTACTTTCTCCCCAGAAGAACATAACATGATAATAATTATGATAATGACACGACATTGTGATAATGACATGATAAGGAAGTGTAAGATGAATCTGGCCCCTCCCCCACTGTGAAGTGAGCGTTTATCGTGTCAGCAGAGGAGGAACTACACCTGACAAGAGATGCATTTAGTGTCTGAAGAATGTGCTTGGGTTTGTGTCAGGTGTACCCAGTGGTTATGAAAGTGTCACATTTATGTGTCTCGTATCGTTGACGCGCTTCTACATCAGATCAGATGACTGTAATAAATACTGGAACGCAAGTCGTCGCTTTCACTGCAAGTTTTTGACTTTTTTTTCAAACCAACAAATTTGATTGTTTGATCTGTAAGTGAATGTTTTTTTCTAACGTTCATACGTATATCGTCGCTGTCGAGCAGAAACCTTGTATCTCCATATTTTGTCATTTTAATAATTTTTTCATAAATCAATGCTATTGCTCACCCTTCCCTTCTGTCTTTTGGGTTTTACAAATATTTGAACAGTGATGAGGCAATTTTGTCTGACTTTGTCTGAGGTAAATAGCACAATCAAATGTTTTTAAGTTAGCCTTTTTTCATACTACAGTCTTGGACATACACGATTTTCACCCTACAGCAGCGATATACACTTCTGCCTCCTATAGCCTACAGAACAAGTCCTCCAAACCATTCGATGATATCGCTCGTTTATTCCTCCTCTCTAATGCGACCCACAGAAGCATTTTCCGTCGTCATATCTAAACCAGAGAACGTAACGGTTGCGGTTTTATACATCGTCTTTAACATAAAACTGTCGCAGTTTGGTTAGGTTTAGGCACTAAACGACTTAGTTAGGTTTAGAAACACATTGTGGTTTGGGTTAAAACCAGAAGTTACTTCACTTCCGGTTACGAACGTGACACAGAAGGTGAAGTAGCTACGTTTTTTTTTCCTGTGAATTAAAAACAATCTCACCGTTTACGCGACCACTTGGCACTTGTGTACTTCGTCACCTTACCTCCTGTTTTACTCCCGTCATAATTACTACAGCCACGAGAGGGTGGCCCCTAGCCTGACAAGCCAGACCCACATGAAGATGTTGGGTCTGGGAACTCACCATTGGCAGGGCTCAATCTGAGGGGCGAGATAAACAGTTGTCTTTCAAATTCCCTCTGCACGCAATAGGATAGCGCCACAACCAACCAGAGCAACGCTAGTTGATAGATTCAACTTTTACCGTATCCAGTCGGCAAAACTCCGAACACATCTTACTTTTTTAAGAGTTCTTTGTTCTTTTCTCAAAGAAAAGCTGAACTCCAAGTCTTCCAGAGTCGCGGCCAAAGCCGATTCCAAAGGCCGCTGTTCGCCAGCAGCAGCAGCCATCTTCTTTGTTTTCAAGTAGCAGGGAATTCACGCAGAACCGTCGTAACTCTGCCGTCATTATGTTAAGCCCGCCCACCGACTCTGTACACGATGTGATTGGCCTGACTAGAGTTTGTTTTTTCCAGCTCGCAAACCAACGGAGAGTTGCTAGACTACCCTGGCTGTAAATTACATTTGCTGCCGCTAAGGAGCGTCTAGATTTCTAGGCTAGGTGGCCCCACTGGAAACGTAAAAATAAGTTGCAATTGCTGCTTGTACAAACCACTTATATAGACGTTTTTCAGGGGAAGAAAGTCTCCTTCGACACCAGAGGCGGCGGTTCGCTTCCTGAGTCCCATGTGTGAGTAGTTCAGACAACAATACGACCGCAGTTTGGTTAAGTTAAGGCACCAAAACGACTTAGTTAAGTTTAAGAAAGTAAATCAAGTAAGTAAGTTAAAATCAGACTTTACTTCCAGTTACGCACCTGACGCAGAACGTGACATAGCTCCATTTGTTCCGTAAATAAATTAAAAAAACTTTTACTTTTATTCCAGTGCAGGTTCCATGGTATTAGAATTTTGGATAGTCGTCATGAAAACATGAATTGGTCATGTGACAAGGGCTGGGGGAAGTTGGCAGCCAAGTGACAGTACTCTGATCCAATGGAATCACTATTGTCAGATTGACAGCACTCTAGCCCTATGGATTGGGAGGAGGGGGGCAATCATATTTCCGTCATAGTTGTACCGGCACTAGAGGACGCCGCCATTCTAAACTTTAATATAAGTTGTAATTGCTCCTTAACCAAACGACCTATGAGAGTGTGTTTTTTCAGGGGAGGACGGTCTCAGCCTACAGTATATGCAACCCCTTCCCTCGCATCATTTGACCTCAGCTCCAATACTTCAGGGCTGTTTGAGTGATGCCGTTGTTGATGTCTCAAAGCTCAGCTAGAACACAATATTTCTTCCCCTTCCGCCCAACAGACACCTCCATCAGAGTGAAAACTCCCGTCTCGAGGCACCAGGAGGAGAGAAACAAGAAGGGAAAATCTCCTTTGTGCCAACAGGAGAGGCAGTGAGTTCACCACCCAGTAATTCAACACCCCCAAAGCTGAACAGTGTCACAGTAAAACATGTTCATGTAATGTCTCCCTCCCTTTGCCCTCTATGTGTTTATTGTGTGTGCAAATGTCTCCTCTCACTCCCCTGCGTGAGTCTAAGCCAGTGTAAAGTGGCCAGGACGTGTATGGCCCAGTTTGGAATTGGGAGTGATGGATAGAGGGGCGAAGCTGTGATTGCAGTCGATAGCTCTATCCATCTTCTCGAGCCGAGAACTCAGAGAGCTCCAACTCCCACTGAATATCCAAGCTGGCCGATGATTATTAATCCTCTTTTTTTACTCTCGCCACCTTTGTGTCTGTCCGCCGTGATATAGGGTAAAGTACGGAAAACTGTACCAAAGTTATTCTGCTCACAAGTTTGGAAGTGAGAGATTGCTGAGTTTTCCGTGTGCAGCAGCTCAGCCGGCTCATATTGATAGATTTTGTCCAAATGTAAAGGGAGCAATAACCTTCCTGCAGGAAGTGCAGGGAAACAAATCTGAAAACCTTTTAGTGGAACAAATGAACTTAAGAACAACCCAGCGGTTCTATAGAGCTCAACAGTGACCGCCCACTTTTTTAACAGCTCTGGTTCCAGAAGTGTTTTTCACCGTTCAGTTGTTTCATAGACGTTTCAAAGATTGCTTATATAAAGAGTATTACGTCTTGAACCAAGTCAACCAGCTACGAGAGGTAACATTACCATAAGACATTTGAATCGGCGCAAAAATACATTTTTAAAACGGCAGAAAAGGCAAAGATACAAGGCCGTGTACAGAAACGATCATAGACTTCAATGGTAGCAGCTCGGTAGCCATTTGAGGGTTCGCGGGTACGGTAAACATATCCATGGTAACAGCGACTTAAACCAATCACAGATGTCACTGTTACGCCTAGGATTGTGGGTAGTGTAGTATTTCTCCATAAGATCGCGAATAAATGTTTTTCCTAAAACAAGGTTGATTTTATACAGACCTCTAGCTTCTACAGGAGAAGTAACTTTCGTTCCACAGCCTCGGTGCTCGGTGTCAGTCTATCTTGGATGGTTTAGACATTACTGAGGATCAAAATCCATTTGGATTTTTACTTCCGGAACCACACCTGTAGACTATATACAGGGTTTTCCCTCCCATTATAAGGCTCATGCACAGCCGTTTTGGGCACCACCTAAGCAGAATTAATGTCAAATCAATGTGAGCATCTCGACAAACCAAATGATTTTTCTCAGATATAATGGTTATAGTTGGTCCCCAGTGGACTTCTTTAGGGCTGTAACTAACAATAATTTTTTATTGTTGATTAATCTGTGGATTATTTTTTGGATTAATGGATGAGTTGTTTGGTCTCTAAAATGTCAGAAAATTGTTAAAAAATGTAATAATTAGGGTGAAATTATGTGAAATTGCATTTTTTTTTAATTGAAAAACGTAACAATTTCTTAAGGAAGGACCCCTTAACTCCTAGCCAAATATGTGCACCTAAGTCTCCCACAAACCTAGGGAAAACACTGGTATTCGTATATCGGTTTTCTTTTGTGTTGAGGCTTATTGAAGGGGGTAAAAAGCGCCAGCTTTGACACGAGGAATTCCTGAAAGAGCTGAACATTAATTAAAGACATGGGTATGAGCTGATCAAATCACAAAGAGGCATTTTGTCACTCTCATTCTGACTTGTAGTCGATGGCACTTAAGTCTGAAAATGCTGCAGAATACTTCATCATCCATATGCCAAATACACCATTTTTCATTTTGTGTTAATTCCCTTCCCAAAGCCGGCTTCTATTCCCTCCAACCCCTCCTAATCTGGCTGTAAAGGTCAGTTTAGCATAATGACATCACACAGACGAGCATGGGCAAACCCAGATTACTAAATCTGACTCTTAATGTGGCTTTTCAGATGAAACAGCATTAAATGACATTAACGGCGCCACATTCACTGCCAGCTTTAACGGAGATTGCTCGGGACTGGCCCTTCTTTTTACCCTCTTTGTGTTTTTAATGAGGTGACAGAGAGAGGCGAGATTGGAATGGGACGGTCTTACAACACGCTGAGCTGGGATCAGATACAGTCCGTCTATTTGTGTAATATTCCATCAGCTCTCTCATAAGGCTGGGGTTAACCTCTTCAGTGTGACTGACATTTTTAGAGCACAGGCACCACCACTGGCACAGCTCAGGGGGACATTTTAGAAAAAAATATTATAGCCATCATTGGCACGATGGCACCACATGATAATGTTTCTTTGAGTTCAGGCCCAGATTAGCATTCACTGTAAATGAACAAACTGGTTTGTGATTATCACTGCGGTTTTCTAAGCCTGTGAATAAGCATGCCATTTGCTCAAAATCTGTACCAATTCAACATCTGTTTGGGTATTTATGCCCTCAAGCACATGTTGCAGCTTGTAACTCGAAGACAAAACGGAAAACAAGCAGAACTCTCAGAACATTCTCCCCCACTCTGCTGAAAAATTTTGAATAAAAAAAAAAAAAAAAAAAAAAATGGAGGGTGAGAAATGTGTGGAAAAACAGAAAGACGAGGAGCCTTAAACATAAGAAGTCGCCTGGGTCGGGGTGGATCGTCTCTAAACATTCGTCTGTTTCTTCCGCTGCTTCCAAAGAAAGATGTTTTTCTGTTCCATCGCTGTGGCAACAGCAACTTTCCCAGCACAGGAAAACATGAACACTGGAGGGAATGTCAACTGGAAAAGAAGCAGAAGAATGACAACACAGGGGTCATGAATTATACAAAGGCTGTTGGAAGCTTTGCTACACTTAACATCATTAAGGCCTGTATTAATTACGGTTATGAAGCATTGTAAATCACATCCGTAGCACTTTCTTCATTATGGCTTAACACAGCCCTTTTCATAAGTGTATCATGGCATGCTGGTTGGGAAACAATACACTAATCAACGTAGAACAGCGTGTGTCTGCGGCATAGTTGCCTCCAACGCTTCAAAAATCATCTCCGATTGGTACACACAAAAGAAATATGCCGGTGTGTTCACTCAGTTAGTCCCAATTTAACATAACTCGACCACAGCCATGCACAATAAAGCACACAAACACACAAAACAACTAATTACCTCCTCCGTTAAACACCTCACACGTTAGAAAATACAGAGGAGCAGTGAGGAGATGCTTAATGTGGATGTTAGCTTTTTCTAAATAGCTTTTTTATTAAGAATGTCTCAAATTAAAATGGCACAATGCAAACAAACAAATGTGTGTAAAATCCCCTTGTCTCCTATAAATTATGGCTATATACTACTTATTGGTTTTGCTAGTTACATTTTAAGGGGAACGTAAATGCTAAGATTGTGAACGATTTTCCAGAGTAGAAAGTGCACTCTTGTTTTTCCTGCATGTTGCAGGAAGGTGATCGAGGTGGATGGCGGGCTTGTGATTGCAGTACTTTGACACAACAAGTCCTCCAAACCATACGATTTTATTCTTTTATTCCTACCCTCTAATACGACCCACCTAAGCATTTCATAAATTAGCGTCCCTAGCGGTAGCAGATCAAATTAACAGCAGGAAGTAACAAGATTAACCTTTTTATTTATGTCAGGCATAGGTGTAAATACATGATTTGAGTTTCTATGTGAAGTGTTTAACAGAAGTAGACATTTAGACCTTAAAACATAAACTTTGATTAGTTTGTATTATCTCCATGGAGGCAATGCACCATTTCTGTTTTGGTTCCTGCAGCATTCCCACAAACACATGGAGCTGATCAGGATTACAACTATAATTATGATATCATCAGCACATGGTGCGGGCCCAAACCATCCCAACGCAAGTTTACCACCCTGCCTTGTTCTGTGATGCACATGTCTGATAGCCATCTGCCAAAAGTAGGAAGGAGGAAAATCACCAATGGAATTTGTTCTTTCCACAACTATGGCTTACTGGTACACATGGCCCCTTTCAAACTAACATAAAAGTATTTATGCCAATTTAACAATCTTGACCAAACTAGAACTCTATATGGTTTCAATGCAGCGTTGCTTTTCATCGGAGCCATCTGTTATTCTCATAATCATCTTTTCTAAACAGTAAAATATATTTTGCTGCATAGCGCAATGGAAAAAGAAAAAGACAACTTTGACCGCTGAGAATGTCGGTGGCCGTGGTGGTTGGGGTCCTGACCAGCAGTGGTCAATGTGGTGTTTAACTGTGGTGGCCAACGGATGCCGCCATGAACAGTGTGTGCCTAGGCTTCATTTAGGCAAGCATTTACATGTAAGCCTTCAATTCCTGAAACTTTCTCTCAGTGTGAAATAGTCCCTCGGCATCTGTTGAATAGTTCAATGCAATTGTAATGTTAGCAGTCAGGCCCAGAACGCTTTGAGGGTAACTATGTTTTTTTTTAACCTAGACCCTATTTTCTCATGTTTTTATGTCAAAGTGACTGATGGTAAAAACAATCTTTGAAATTGATCCTGTGTTAAGCGAGATCGCAGCAGTCGGCAGTGGCGAAACAAGCTGCAATGTAACAATAATGGGCAATTGCGCATCTTCAATTTCCGTCCACTAAAAGTTCTGTTTTTGCGACTGACGGACTCAGATTTCGGGGCTGTTTCTGGTTAGACAAAAAGGATCTTACTCTTTAACAAAAAGGCCTATCTTTGTAGGGATCCTTTCCATAATGTTTGGGCCCTATTTTAACGATCTAAGCACACGGCGTGAAGTGCCTGGTGCCGGTGCGTTTAGGGCGTGTACGAATCCACTTTTGCTAGGTCTGTGCGCCAGGCGCATGGTTCTAAAGGGTTGTACTTAGTGTCTTCATTAATCAGAGGTGTGTTTTGGGCGTAACATGCAATAAACCAATCAGAGATCATCTCCCATTCTCACCTTGGAGCATTGTTATTATGATGGCGGATTTGCACCGTAATGTTTTTATTTTTAATCTTTTGCATGTGTGTGTGCTGCTGTGTGTCCCTGTGTGTGTAACAAGCATAGTGTGCGCGCTGTGCACGAGCCTAGGAGCATTTTACTAATTTGCTGTTAAAATAACAATGAAATGCTGCGTTACTGACTTTAGACCAGGTTTTTGTTGGTCAATGGCGCCATCACTTCCCGTTGCCTCAAAATAGCAATACGCCCAGAATGCACCTGAACACACCTCCCTGTAAGACCAGCACGCCTAGAATGCACCTGAACACACCTCCCTGTAAGACCAGCACGCCCAGAATGCACCTGAACACACCTCCCTGTAAGACCAGCACGCCTAGAATGCACCTGAACACACCTCCCTGTAAGACCAGCACGCCCATGGGCGCACAGATGGGCGCAGGTTTATTTGCTATTTAAACGACGTGGGCGCAGGACGGGAAATTGACAACTGGGTCGGTCTTAAACTAGCAAAGACACTTCCGCCGGGCTTTGTGGCAGGCTTTATGGCGGGCTTTGTGGCGGCCTTTGCGGCGGCCTTTGTGGCGGGCTTTGCACCAGGCTGAGCCAGGTGCAAGATAGGGCCCGTTAAAAAATAATTAATCCAATAATGTTAGAATAATAATCTGAGCCTGTCAGTGGAAAAAATGGCACTCCTCCTCAGTGGACGGAAATTGACGATGTGCGATTTCCCTATGATTACATTGGAGCCCGGTCCATGGCTGCCGTTTACAGCATTTCCCGCTCAATACTGGACCATTTTCAAAGAGTTTTGTTCATATTAGTCACTTAGACACCACTGCATTAGAAAATATGGTAAAGGTACAAAAAAAAAAAAAAAAATGAGGTGCAATTCAATGATAGACTTCCAAAGTTTTTTATTATGACTCAATCACTGTGGTGATTCTGTCAAAAAGCAGATTTAGTGAGTTAAAGAGCTAATCCAACATTGCTACACCCAACTCTCAGTAAGACATCCAGAAAGTTCTTACAAAAACATTATAGTTACTGAAGGAAAACATGCTGTCACGTGGGTGGTACTCACTTGTTTAAAGTGATAAATGAAGTCCATATTTTTTTTTTCCCAAGATTTTTGTTTTTGTGGTTTTTGGCAACAGCTTTAGTGATAAACATGCATTACTTTGGTGCACCAGAAATCATCTTGCAACTATATTATCATGCTTTGATGTCACTTTCGTGCTAGCAGCTCCCAAACCCCAAAATTATCAGTCTTTTACTGTTCTACTGCAAAAACAACTCATGGGAAAATGTAATTTGACTTGCAGGTCAGAGTGGCCATGACTATGGATACAGGTATGTGCTGACTGTATATGAAGGCCTACATAAGTTGGTATGAAATCTGTTTCACTATATTGATGCATGACTTGTACAGTCAATAATGAATGAGTGACTCCAAATACTGTAGCAAGGTAACAAGAACCATACATACAGTGAACCACCCACTGAGCTATTATTAAACTTACAAATTGAGCTCAACAGACTCCTGAAACCTTGTTTTTCTGTCAGTTGTTCATAAAAACTTGGCTTGCAACTTTGACCACAATTTCAGCCTTGGCCCAACATTAGAACTGAGAAAAATGTTCTTTTCTGCACAAGATACGTACAGGGTACAAACAGCGGGCGATGACATCAACTGGTATAATCAATTCCCAACTTTTTCCAATGTAAACTGTCAGCTGAAGAGTTTTACCAAGGCTTGAAGACACAGTTGCATGCAACCTATTTCAGAATCAGCTATATCTTCCACTGGTGTGGAAGTTATTATTCTTTTCTTTTTGTTTTGTTGTAACTGGTCAGACAAACAAATCAATTCTGAACAAAGGTCCAAGAACAATTTTTACTGCCAAAATGCAATCTTCTTCGCCACGACTTCCTGCTGGGATTTTCTCCAAACCTCTCGGGGTTGAACAGATATGTGTATATATATATATATATATATATATATATATATATATATATATATATTGATAATGGCGTCACCTTTCTTTGAAGATCCTGTGGACCTCGGTGCGCGGAGAGAGAGAGCAGCCCGTTAACAATCCCTGATGGGTATTTTTATGAAAGATATAGATTTTCAGCGGGGAGAATTACGTATAGGCTATTTGTCGGCTTCTTGAGCCGTGTGTTGCTAATGCCACACATCGGTTTGAATTATGTTTTTATATTTTCTCCGGTCTCCTGGGTGAAGGTCCTGTGTTGTTTGACCCATCCACCACCCCAACCAACCTCCCTACGCGGATTTTCAGGCTTTCATACTACTCGCTACAGTAGTCGCTCCTAATGCTACGTCATCTTGTCATTGACTTTACATTGGTATTTTATTTCGTGGTGGACACACGGAATTTTCACACATTCACCATCACGTAATGCGGTGTTAACAGTTCGTTATCATTTCACGTAATTCTGTGAGACCAGGCTGTTTTTACTTTAATTGAAGTAAATTGTTACACTACTTTGATTTTAGAAGAGATTCAGACCGAGTCAATAGACAGAGTGGAGTATCAGTAAAAGTTATTTAAATAAAATAGTAGTTATATTAATCTTAATGTTCAAATCCAACACTCTAACACAAATGTGTCTCAATCAATTACAATTCAGAAGACGTAAACAAGATTAAATCCCAGTTAAAGCACGGGACAAAGAGGATTTACTCAGCTAATTTAGTGTCTTTGATTAAGGTGGGTTTGAATCAAATGTTTATTTCAGATCCTCAAGAGTATAATTAATCTAAATATGAGCCTAAACTATCAATCCAAAGCACTAATCAGTCTTTGTTGTTCAATCTTGGTTTGCTGTTTGTATTTGCACCATGGCATAAGGATTTCTTATCTCGCTGGAGCCACCGAGGCATCAACAGGACCGCACCACAGCTGCAAAGCTAATTAATGTGATTTATGCTTGTTTGGTTGCTTGCTAGCTTGCACATTTTTGAGGTGAGCAAAATCATCTGCAAGTCATTGTCGTTGGTAAATATGAAAAGTTGGACTCTTCAGTAAGCCGAACACAGGCTCACTCCTTTGCCCGGTGGTCCACAAGCACACAAAGCTTGCTCTTATTCTGCCTCGCACACTTATGTAAGCTCTGCGTAAGCCTCTGCAGTAAGCCTTAGGAGGTTTTGGAGAGTTACAACTTTTAATGCAAACCAATAAGCTCCGGACTTTGTGAAATTCCATTTTGGCATGGATCAAATTGGTTTCTATCTTGAACGATGATGATATTGGTGTTTGAATATCTGAACAAGTAGGAACTGTGTCGAAACAACTTCATGTTCTGGATTTTTCTGTAATAAAATGGTACGTAACACACTGCCAACGCAGTAAAAACAGTTGACCCCAGTGGCAGCGGTGATGCATGATATACACACAACTAATACCACCTTGATACACAGAAACGCTATATTCCCCATGAACATTTTAATGTTTATTTAATCGTGCCCTGAACAGTTATTCACTGGATGGTGAACCTGAATATTTTCAGGGGGCCCACAGCTGGACAGGAGACCCTGAACATGGCAGTGATTGTAGATATTTATTGTATCAGAGCTGTTGTTAAACTGTTGTCAAGGGGCTTAGAATTTCTTGCAGCGCTCCTGGTTATTTGTATTAGCCAGCAGCGAAAACCATGAAAGCAAAGCAAAACGCTTAAGTGAACACAGTTGGATCTTCTCTCCTCCCGCCCCCTTTTCCCCCCACCCTCTGGGCCGAACTGTGCAGTGGGTGAGACGGCGCTATTCTAAGGCTGTGGCGCTGCCATTTGGCTCTGGGGTCCACATGTGCGCCAGAGGTCCTCATTTTGATTTTAAATCGCCTTGACACCAAAACAAACAAACTCTCCTCACTGCACCAAAACAGGCCTGAAAAATTACGGGCACAGGGAGGGAGATGCAATTACAGCAGCTAATTTGCGGTCGCCGAAACCTAGCCCCATTCCCAGTGCCCCCAGGAACCCTCGATTTTTAAATATTGGGGAGCGCAGTGTGTGTGTCTATATGTGTGTGTTTGGATAAGGGTCTGAGACGGGGCTGTGGGAGAAGTTCCCCCTCACAGCTGTAGGAAGGTCAGGCAGCACCAGGGCGATTAGCTTTGCTCATCACGTACAATTAGGGTTAGCGCCGTGCAAGGAGGCATCTGTTGCTAATTGAAGCAGAATAGTTATCAAGGAGGTCCACACTTTCTCCATGCAGGAAAAAAACAAGCTCAACTGGAAGTAAATAGACTTTGGCTTGTGTGAAATTGGAACTGTGAACCACCTGCATATTGCTCAGGATAATGCTCTCCATCAGTGGCTTTGTGTGTGTGTTGGTGTGTAATTGTTCAGAATTAGCAGGGTATTACACCAGCAATAATCGGTCAGGTAATTGTAAAATGAGTGATGAATTGGTTCCAAAGCATTATTCAGTATCAGTACGTAAATCCACATCTAAACACACAGAGGCAGACAAAGAGACTGGAGTTATTGGAGAAAGAAGGGGGGGATGGGAGGTATAGAGAGAGACAGGAGACTGAGCGCGAGCGTGTCAGAGTAGAGCCAAAACCGGGGCCCGTGATGGCAATCTGATGCGACTAAACCGCGTGCCCGCTGGGCAGCTGACATCAGCCAGCGCCTCTCTGACCAAAACCTCCCGGCCCCTTCATGCCAAGGCCAGATGCAAACAAAGAACAACCAAGGCGAGCACAACACAGACACACATCCAAATAGATTTGGTGTTCATGACAACACCCTGAAAACACAGAAACGGATAAATAAAACTGCAGGATCGTGTTCAAGAACAAGAATGTGACACTAGTAACGGCATTCTGGTGCTGCTAAACACACATTTCTGTGGCTGGGTTTCTCATTATACAGTAACATCTTAGCACCAAACGAAGGTGCAGTAACAGAAAAAAAACAGCTGTACTATATCTGCAGTATCTATTGATTTAGCTACTTCTTTAACCCGTGTGTTGTCTTCTGGTTGGCCATGCACTTGTTGTCCTTCTGGGTTAAAATTAAGACTTTTTTTGACCGTTTTCCTGATATTTTTGACACATTTTCGTCACTTTTTTCAATGTTTTTGTCACTTTTTTCCATGTTTCGATGCTATTTTTCACTGACACTGAATTCATGGTCAATAAATCTCCTTATTAACCTGATTTTGAAATGATGAATGATTTTGACTAATATTAGAGGAACATATGTTGGTGGAGAATCACAGACGTGTGGATGTCAAAGTTTAGTCAGGTTTTGAAACTATTTAAATTTTTTCAAATGCTATAAAATTGAATACCCACAATTCAATGAACGTAGTAATCGAGTTCTTGCAATTGTACTTAATTTTTTGGGTAATTAGGTTAAAAAGAAACCCATATTTCTGATAAAGAAGTTTTGAAAATGGGTCAAATTTGACCCGAGGACAACATGAGGGTTAAACACACATCATGACAACTCATTTACACAGTACATGCAGAGGATCAGGCTGTTCTTATGAACCATTCGTACATACAGCTACATAATGCACTGGGATTCGTGTGTATTCCACATGTTTAATACTTACCGGCTCCAATTCACCTTCTCTCGGCTACATTTAACCGTAAGGATTGCTGTAATTTGCTGTCATTTTGTAGGATATCGTACAAATTGTCGTGTATAAGTTTTCGTAAAATATCACATACACCCGTTCCGGAGAACGTGTTGATGCAGAAACATCTTAGCAGCAAACTGAGGCGCAGTAGTGTGGAGGAAAAACAGCTGTACCCAAGAGCTGCGGCTATATCTGTCATTGATTTAGCGACTTCTTTATACAATACATCATGACAACTGATTTACAGAGTCGACATGTAGAGGACGTGTAACACTTGTGATCAGCTAATGTTACTTCTTTTCTGGCATTGATGCTCTTACTGAATTACATTCATCCATCTAGTTTATTCCAACATAGCGTTGTATGTATTATAAGTCTTTGTTTATTATGTGAGCTGGCTGAAATTGAGAACAAGGTTTATTTTTTGTTTTATTGTCCCGTTTACATCGACATAAGGGATGTAGTTTTTACTAAAATAAACTCCTTTGTGATGATTTATTCGGGATGGATGAATATGTTTTTTTTTGTTATGTTTCAAGAAAGTAACCTTTTTGTAGCAGATTTTATTTGCCAAACTTGGGAGTGAAGACAGAATACTTTAAGACGGAGCTGTGAAATAACTTATGATTTTGCGAAATCTAATGAAATGTTATATTATAAACCCCCCCCCCCTCCCCGAGGGTCGGGCAGTCTGTGTGCACGACACGCAAATAAAGAATCAATCAATCACTGCTCATGAGTATAGGAATCCATGCTAAAGTTGACTAAAAAGAGGAATACAATAAATCATCTTTTGGAAATTGATCTTAATGCCTTAATTAAAAAAAAATATGATAAAGTTCCCTTGGCCTTTGAATTAAAATAGCCCCACCTCATCACATCCCCTTCACCATACCCCCACATCATCACATCCCCTTCACCATACCCCCACATCATCACATCCCCTTCACCATACCCCCACATCATCACATCCCCTTCACCATACCTAGAGATTGGCATGGTTGTATTCCAGTTAGCCTAATAGCTGGTTTGATTTGCATTGAGAGATGATCTTATGGAAAGTACCCCATGCTAATCTCTAGGTATGGTGAAGGGGATGTGATGATGTGGGGGTATGGTGAAGGGGATGTGATGATGTGGGGGTATGGTGAAGGGGATGTGATGATGTGGGGGTATGGTGAAGGGGATGTGATGATGTGGGGGTATGGTGAAGGGGATGTGATGATGTGGGGGTATGGTGAAGGGGATGTGATGATGTGGGGGTATGGTGAAGGGGATGTGATGATGTGGGGGTATGGTGAAGGGGATGTGATGATGTGGGGGTATGGTGAAGGGGATGTGATGATGTGGGGGTATGGTGAAGGGGATGTGATGATGTGGGGGGTATGGTGAAGGGGATGTGATGATGTGGGGGTATGGTGAAGGGGATGTGATGATGTGGGGGTATTTTAATTCCAAAGGCCAAGGGAACTTTATCAGGATGCATAGTATCCTGGATCCATGAAATAACTGGCCTTTCAAAATAAAAGTCTGCCTGCCTCTATGGGAATTTAACATAGGGGTGTAATGACTTATGCCCCCTGTATTTTAAGGAAGAACATTTATTTATTTACGATACATTATTCATTCACAAAGAAAATTGGTGTTCTCATAGGTTGGATTTTTCCAAATTTTTTCAATTAAGGCATTAAGATCAATTTCCAAAAGATGATTTTTTAGTCAACTTTAGCATGGATTCCTATATTCATGAGCAGCACTGTAAAACACTATAAATAATGTATGCATGAAAGAGGTGGAACATTTTAAAGTTTGAATGGTGTATTCCTGTTCATGTATGAATGAGTAGATGGCAGTTGAAAATGTATGAATTTGTGTCAAATTTTGAAAATTCTGTCTCCCCGAAAACGTTGAATATTTCTGAAATTATGAAAGTTGTGGAAATGTTGCATAGAAGCAGAATGAATGAATGAAGTTTCTATGTCGAAAAATGTGGAAGGATTTAATGTGCAAAAAGGGTAAGGAACCTAGAAGATTGTACCTAGAAGAACATAGGTTGTGAAGATGTGAAGCATTACGTATGAGGAAAAGACTAAAAGACTTTTTCTTTCATTATTCATTTCTATTTCGAAAACAAAATAACAATAGAATATAAAAACACAAAAAGTGCGTAGCAACACACCAAAAGGAAAAACAATATCTATAAAGTGTTACAAACAATATGTTCAATCTGTCTGAAAAGGAGCGGGACGAAGCCAGAACTCGTTATTTTTCACCACTCCTCATTCAATTTAAAATAGTTCCTATATTATATACTTTGTATAGCAAGATGATGAATATACATAAAAAACATACAGAATTTTTACATTTTGCCTCAAACAACCGATTACCCTAATCACCCAAAAGTATTTTTACACAACCTTTTAAACTTTATTATGTTTGTACAATTTTTTAGCACCTGGTCCAAACCATTCCACAAACTCAACTCACAGATCGTGGCGCACATACTTTTTAAGAGTTGTTCTTATTTAGAGCTTTTTAAAGGTCCTATGACATGCTTCTTTTTGGATGCTTTTATATAGGCCTTAGTGGTCCCCTAATACTGTATCTGAAGTCTCTTTTATATAGACCTTAGTGGTCCCCTAATACTGTATCTGAAGTATCTTTTATATAGACCTTAGTGGTCCCCTAATACTGTATCTGAAGTCTCTTTTATATAGACCTTAGTGGTCCCCTAATACTGTATCTGAAGTCTCTTTTATATAGACCTTAGTGGTCCCCTAATACTGTATCTGAAGTCTCTTTTAGACCTTAGTGGTCCCCTAATACTGTAGCTGAAGTCTCTTTTATATAGACCTTAGTGGTCCCCTAATACTGTATCTGAAGTCTCTTTTATATAGGCCTTAGTGGTCCCCTAATACTGTATCTGAAGACTCTTTTATATAGACCTTAGTGGTCCCCTAATACTGTATCTGAAGTCTCTTTTATATAGGCCTTAGTGGTCCCCTAATACTGTATCTAAAGTCTCTTTCCCGAAATTCAGCCTTGGTGCAGAATTTCAGCCACTAGAGCCAGTCCCACAATGAGCTTTCCTTAGGATGTGCCATTTCTGTGTCTGTAGCTTTAAATGATATTGAGGAGAAGAGAGGGGGGGCAAGGTGTGGGGTGGGGGTGTGGCCTTGACCAGCCTGCGGTCGTAGCTCATTTTCTCATGGGTGGGCCAAATTCTCTGGGCGGGCAAAGCAGAGAAAGGGGAGGTAACCTTTGACCTTATGACATCATAAAGGGAAGATTCCAGATCGGCCCATCTGAGCTTTCATTTTCTCAAAGGCAGAGCAGGATACCCAGGGCTCGGTTGACACCTATCACCATTTCTAGCCACTGGGGGACCATAGGCAGGCTGGGGGAACTCATATAAATGTTAAAAAACCTCATGAAGTGAATTTTCATGCCATGAGACCTTTAAAGTTGAGTTCTCCTCTCAGATTATACCCACTCTGCCTTTCCATAACCATTTTTACATGGTTAAAAACAACTTTTAAGCAGTATATCTCTCCATAAACTTATTTTTATATCTCAGCTGCCCCTGAGGTCACAACAGAGGACGGAGAAACCAAGAGAAGTTGCATTTAGTTCAAGCAAACGGCACCGAGGTGGACTTCAGATTGGGGCATTATTTTTCATGGCGGTCGGGCGTGTGAGTGTTGGATTTAGCGACGGTGGAAAATGTGAGCGAGAGCAGCTCAATTTAATATCTGAGTGCTGTGCTGTGTGATGATTTTATACACTTTTTCGAGTGCCAGACACACACCTGCACCGTGCACACCCACTCATGCTGAGACATCCCTACGGAGCGACGGAGCGGAACAGGGTTTATCCTCTCTGACCTTCACAGTTTGAATCCGAAAGCAGGGCTCAGTGCCGCGAGGTGCAGCCAAAGCCCTAGTTATCAACGTGGTGGCTCAATGGCTCTTTCTCTGAGCGCAGTGCACTGCTGTGACTCTCACTCTGGACTTTCAGCCCATCGGTCATGAACCCAGAACCCACTCAGTTTAAAATCCTAGCTCCATTAATCATTTATAGTTAAATTATAGCACATAAACTGGATCTTGATGTATCCAGGGGTTAGAGTGGATGCCGTTCCGGCACCTTTGATGAATAAGGAAATGAATCTAATTGGCAGTTTCATACATCAGCATTTCCCATTCAATTTAACATAACGCCAAATATCTAGTCCAGCGTTTTCTTTTATTCACTCTCAGCATCGCACCGTCATGGCAATGAGGCAAACTGGCTAGGGTTATATGGTTTCCCCCAGAAAAGTTGTTAAAGGTTCTTAGTGGTCCCCTAATACTGTATCTGAAGTCTCTTTTATATAGGCCTTAGTGGTCCCATAATACTGTATCTGAAGTCTCTTTCCCGAAATTCAGCCTTGGTGCAGAATTCCAGCCACTAGAGCCAGTCCCACAATGAGCTTTTCTTAGGATGTGCCATTTCTGTGTCTGTAGCTTTAAATGCTGTCACTTATTGGGAGCAGTAGGCTAGATGGAGCTGGTTGCCTCCAGGATCTGGGCTAAGCTAGGCTAGATGGAGCTGGTTACCTCCAGGATCTGTGCTAAGCTAGGCTAGATGGAGCTGGTTACCTCCAGGATCTGTGCTAAGCTAGGCTAGATGGAGCTGGTTACCTCCAGGATCTGGGCTAAGCTAGGCTAGATGGAGCCGGTTACCTCTAGGATCTGGGCTAAGCTAGGCTAGCGGTCGGTGTGTTAGACAGACACGCACGGAGATGAGAAGGGTATGTATGGACTTATCTAACTCTGAGGGATACAGGGAATAAGCTAAAGTCCCAATAAGTTGGCGTGTTCCTTTAAAGGACGGGTTAAATGCAGATTATCTAATTTCATTTCACTGTGACGCCAATAAAGGCACCTTTAACCTAAGTAAACTGCAGTACTGAATTTACTACTTATTTACCTTAAGGGCCCTGGATATTAGATATGAATTTAATGCCTACATTAGTAACTATTTAAAGCTATTGGGTTGCATTATGGGAATTGTAGGATGCAGCATTTTTGGAGCTTGACCCACAACAGAGACTAAACGTCTAGGATATCTCAGCCTCTGCGGCTTCGAATTTGATCATTCTGATTTCTCTTGCGAGTCCCCAAACTTTATGAAAGAAGAACACTAAATAACTGGAATGCCCCTTTTAATGAAAAGAAACGGTATGTAATGCAATAATTCGGGCTCCTTGG
Organism: Zingel zingel; assembly: GCA_023566125.1. Taxonomy (NCBI): domain Eukaryota; kingdom Metazoa; phylum Chordata; class Actinopteri; order Perciformes; family Percidae; genus Zingel; species Zingel zingel. The sequence goes on along the minus strand of CM042314.1, from coordinate 2,614,419 downwards.
CATAAAATAGGTTTGGGAACCTCTGAATAGTGACCTCTTAGATGTCCTTTGAGACAAATCACCAACTAATGAACATTTCACAAGTTACTGAATCAAAATGCTCAGTTGGATGGCACTCTGATTTGATTTGTGGCAGAAAGAACTTTTGCGCATGCAAAAGATAATTCCCCATAATCGCTGTGAGCCTGTGTGGAGGAATAGATTTTTATTTAGGGGTTGTTAATCAGCATCTGAGCCTGCCCGATCTACCTATAGCATCTCTTAAATCCAGCCTTGTAATAACCCACTCTAATTAGGACTGAGACACACTAACAAGGGACAGCGCCATCATCATCCCTCAGCCCCCTCATCATCATCACCATTCTCATTATCAGGCCCACGATCAAATTCCAGCCTGGCTCCGGGATAGTGGGACTTCAGTACAGCTGATGTATTGTACGTCATTAGATTGTTGTTATTACTGTGCCATGGGGAGTCAAACAGGATGGAGATTCACTCCTGTAATATTCTGTATGGCCTACAAGGGACGACCCACTTGGCATTCTCTACCTAATGACAACAATCTATTGAGGCAAAAGGGCTGACACATTAATTTGTATACTCTCTCCCTCTTTCCCCTTTCCTCTTTCTCTATCGCCCGCCACATACGAACAACACACGTAATCGACTGCTGCAACACTGGAGTCCATCTCAACACATCACAAATGTTTGCATCCTTGTCTGCTGTAATCCACATGGCTCATGGTATTGATCTCTAGCAAACAGAATCAACCCCACTCGCTTGTTTAATTTGTCTCAATTAGCACTGTAGGATGCTTGTATCTGTTTGAATGGCAAAGGAAATAAAATCCCTCGAGTGACACCGCAAGCTGGTTACCAGGCAGCGTCTGCCTGCCTAGTCTGGATCAACAGAAGTACATTTCTAGGATAAAGCCTGATATGTCCACTCCCTGTGTGTTGCTGTTCTCAAACTCTGTTCGCTATGGGGAACAACATTAAACTTTGAGCAAGCAAGCTACAAGCTAAATAGGTTTGGGTATTGTTTGGGTTTTTTCCAATACCGGTGCTAAAACGATACTTTTAAAACAGTGCCGGTGCCTAAGCGGTGCCTGAACCAATACTTAAAAAAAAAGAGGGGAATAGGGTATTTTACAATAACTATGAATGCACCACAAGGCTTACTAGTTTCAAGTGAACACACCGTCTGTGTTGTTTTTCGACAAAGGCAGCTGCACACTGCTTAACGTCCCGCTGTTAGAATCCTCTACAGTGAAATACAGACACCCTTTACACCGTTTAGCTGTCAGCATTTTAACTGTGTTTAATCCAGCTGCTAGCTAACGATAGGCTAACGTTACCTGCTGTCAAGTGAAGTGTTAACTAGCGTCACGTGCAGTGATGCTTCTGTTGCCTTTAACGTCTGTTTCGGAGCACCAGAGAGTGGCGCAAGAGGCATTTCATTGGCACCGAAATGAGGCACCGAAATCTGCGTTGCGATTCGGTCCGATAGAGACCGGTCGTTTAGGTGTCATATTGGCACCGGGTTTTGGTACCCAAAGTAAACGCTGAATGGATCATGCAACGAGGCACGCCTGCTTGCTTCTTTCGGGTAATGATTGTAAAGATCTACAAAGAATATGTTTACGGCATTTCCTCTCTAACTGGGACGTTTTTTGACCGATTGGTGGGATTGCTGTGGACGAAGTACACACTGTGATACACTGGTGCAAATGAGGTTTAACCATGTATCCAACTAATTTAAATAGCTCACATTACTGTATTGTGTCAACAGTTAACTTCATTTAATATTGTATGTGGCGTTTTATTTTGCGGGGTGAAAATGTTCCACCAAAACAAATTCCTTCCTGAGACTATTTAGCAGAGCCACCGTCGCTGTGTCCAGAGCTTGGCGCTGCCCAAGACGATTGGGATTGGTTTAAAGAAATGCAAACAACCCAGAGCATTTTTTTCTCCTATCCCAAAACGCATCTGTGGTGAAGCCAGACCTTACTTCACAATGCTGTGGAGATAGGTCCGGCAATGCGAGACTACTGCTTGCCCGACACCTGGCTCAGACTTGGCACTGCTAAAAAGCCAGCAGCCTGATGATCGATGGCTTTACCCAGTCTGCCGGATTCCTCCACCTGTGCTGAGCGAACAATTAATGTAACAGGCCCACAGAGAAACGCCTTGATTAGGCTTGAGAGAAAGAAGCCACAGGGAGCCACTTAAAGGGAGATGCTCTCCGTGCAGGAGTCTTTACCAGACCATACATACACCCAGTGACGTATATGTGATGCCACAAGCACGCAGCATCATTATCAGTCCTATGCACAGCTCCTTAGGCACACACACAAACACACACTCCACTCTGTTGCCAGCAGGAGGACCAGAGCATCCAGCACAGCTGGCGTATCCCAATGTTGACTCTCCGGTTGGGGAGGACTGCCGCAGGGATTCAGCACATCACTGTAGGCAGTGCAGAGATTGGTCGGGCTTGAGTCAATCAAGCTTTATCTCTCCCCAAGGTACCAACACAAATCTCTCCACTAAATAACCTGTTCTTAATTTTGATTTCTTAATGCAACTCCTGCAGAGAAGCTTAATCAGTTGGAGTGAGGCCTCCAGATAGCTTGTTCCCGCCGAGTTTGTGTGCTCTCTCTCCCTCTCTCTCTTTCCAAATGCACGTTCGCTAGGACTGCTTTACAGTTGCAAACAACTGATTGCATTATTTTATTTCTTTTCAGAGAAGGGTTCAACACCTTCCAGCTCTGGCATGTACATACTCACACAGACAGCGACACACACACACCCACACACACACACACACACACACACACACACACACACACACACACACACACACACACACAAACACTCATGGCACTTCTTTCCAAGCCCTCCCAACATCTGCTTGTTCTTCCTCTGATTAAAAAAATCCTCTGCGTTTCATTATCGCTGATTTGCATAGTAATAGCGTGCATATTAAGCAGCTACTTCAGAGGGTGGGCGGTCTAATGAATGCCGCAGTCTCCTCTGTTTTAACTCAATTTCTCCTCATCCATATTCAGACGTGTGCCCCCTCCCAGCTCCCTCACGACCCCCCCTTGCCCTCAGGGACGGCAATTCTGTTTCCGCTGAAACGCTTCCTCCAGCCTCTCCCCAAATCCCAGAACCCTCTCCATTAATCCAATTAATTAGAGCCATTGATATGCAGCCCGCTTAGACCAAGCAGCTGTTTGCCTGCCAATTGCTTTGCTATGAGGATAGGGGGGTGTCAGGTTATGGGGAGTCCCACCACCCAATGCACATACAGCAACACTCGGCACCGAGAAAGTCGCCACCCACAACGATCCTGCCAAGTTACCGCCGTCCAAGGGCGTAACTTTGGGTTCAACATTGGGGGGGTTGAGCTCTCCACTTTTAAGTGAAATTGAAATTTTGAACGTCAAACACATCTTTTTCTGCAATTTTTTTTTTTTTTCTGCAACAATTTGTGCCTTTTCTGCATCAAGTTATGGTGCAAATGTCTTTATTTATGTAAAGGAAATGTAATAGATTTTTGGGGTGGGTTGCACTGGCCAATTTTGATTATTGGGGGGGGGGGGGGGGGGGGGTTAAGTTACACCTATGCCGCCGTCTTTGAAGCCTTTGGAAGGGCATCTCATGGTTGAGCAAACTGGTGATAAGTGAAACTCATAACGCTTGTTCCGTTCTGTCCTATCTCTGAAAGCTAAAGACCGGGTAACCTTTTCACTTACACACGATCGTCAGACCATTGACATATTTGGCAGTTTGCCAATGTTTTGGCTCCCCGAGTCTGGCTGTAAAACCGGCTTAGTATAAACACAAGTAAAGCAAGACGTGTACAAAATGTATTGTAATATGGACTTTAAAATAGAACAGCTGTAACTAACGTTCAAATCCATTTAGTTTCATTCACACTTATATTGTTTATTACCCTTGAGTATAAGTTCCTTCCTGGGGAAACTAAAAATGAAAGCAAACTAGATGAGCAATGGAAATACTTATTCCCTCTTATTTAATCAGCCATTACACATCCCTCTGCGGTCCCACAGAAAGGAGCTAAATATCCGTCAATGGATGATAATTCTCCCAATAAAACACCCAAAATAGAAAATCTGGAGAGCGATGTCCCTTGGTACCCCGAGTAAGAGGTGTGCCTCCGAATTACCATACAGAAATGAATAGCAGCGACAGTGTCTAATGTCTTGTGACACAGCACGAATGTGCACACCCCTGGCCCAATCCAGAGCTGGAGCCGCTCATCGGAGATATTAAATTAAGAAGTGCTGGAGTAGAAGGGTAATTCACTTTTCTGCTTCACTGGCTATCATTGCCGAGCAAAGGAACGCCGGTGGTAAACTATCCCTATCTCGCCTTCGGTCTCTGTCTCTCTCTCTCTTTCTCTCTGTCTCTCCTCTGTCTCTCTCTTTTTTCTGTCCCTCCTCTTCAAATAGTCGTCTGTTCCTTTCTGTCACCCAGATGTCCTTTTGTGATCATACATACAGGGTTTCCGCGAGGTCTGAAAAGTCATTTCAAGATCAAAAATGTAGCCCTTAAAAAGTCTCAAGTGTTCTAGGTCTTAGCCCTTGTGTTGTCTTCCCGTCGACCATGAAACTTTTAGTTTCTCTGGGTCAAATTTCTTCTTTTTTGGACGTATTTGCCACTTTTTCCGAAGTTATTTAAGCTTTTTCCGACGTTTTAGTCATTTTTTTTCCAAAGTTTTTTGTCACTTTTTCCGATGTTTTTGTTGATTTTCCCAGCGCTTTTTTTGACGTTAATGTTGTGTTTTTTTCCGACTTTTTTGATGTTCTTTTTTCAAGCGCTATAAAATTAAAGAAAACACCCAAATGTTTCTACTTGTGAAGATCGTTGCATGGAACCATCCACGTTATTTTTTTTAAGTTTAAGTTTAAGTTTGTAAGTTTATTTGATTAGGACAGTGCACATTAATCAACATTTCTGTAAATGTGCCAGTGTTAGCCAGTCGGCTAATTTTCAACTGTAGTCCTAATTACCTAGCACCTTTGAGTATTTGTTTGAAAGAAACCCCATTTCTGATATAGAAACTTTTTGAAAATGGGTCAAATTCGACCCAAAAACGTGCTCTGGTTTATTGGCATTTCTTTAAACCAATCACAATCGAATTGGGCCATTTTTTATCCCAGTCCATCACTGGTGACACAGATACCGTATAAATCCCGCCCTCCCCCTCACACACACACACACGCACAATTTTAGTAGCTTACGTTTCAATTTGAGTTTTTTATTATTATAAATTTTAGGGGGGGCTGAGATTAAATTTTACGGTCATATGATATGTGATGTCAGCCGTGTTAATATGGATGGAGATTAGTTCTCTTACTGGAGCTAAAACTCTGTGTGGACAAAGATCAATTTTGTTTCAAAACGCCACTAAAAAATGAAGAAGTACTAGTATAGATGTAGCCTGAACGTGATCGTGTATTTAGATATTTTGTCAGAAAGCAACATGACGGACTTGCAAATACTTTGCAGCTCATTTGATATTCAAGAGTCATGCCCATTTAGAAAGTGTGAGACGTTAAATAGAAGTGAAATGAATTTGACGTCCAATTGGTTTCATTTTGTCTGAGCACTGTGGCGGTCACTGCATCGTCCTGCGTGTAAAGCTCCACCCATACTCATGCTAGAAACAGCATTTTCTGGTCTGTGTAGCAGTCAAGCCAGATGTGTGAACAGTCTGTTCTCCCACAAGGTTTAAACTTCTCCTTTTTGAGTTCACATGTCGCTCTGTTAGTGTGGTAGTGATGCGGCGCTGAAACCAAAGACAAATCAAGACCAGCTTTGGAAACAGGACGCCTAACGCAGTGGAGGTGAAATCGGATGGCAGAAAGGGACGATTTGTTTACCCTTGATGAAGTGTTGATGTTGGAGGCCTTTGTTTCAGGAATATACAAATCAGTGTGTTTAAGATACTTTGGTACCTCACTTTAGGGGCCGACAAGCAAACGTTGGCTTGAACATGAACATGTCTGGGAATGTGCAACGGGGCGTCGCTTTGTTTCAGTTACAGATTCAAGCTCTTAGATTTTCCAACCCAATCGGCTGCTTTTCTCAGTGCACCCGCACGCACAAAGAGAATGTCAATTTAGCATTGATTACACTACAATTAAGGTAATGGTTATATTGAATAATATGACCTGTGTTGCATATTCATGGGAATGATGATTTACATATTCTCAATTTATCGGTATAATGGCATGACCTCCAGCAGGATGGAGATACTTCCTGAAAAGTAAATAATGAGCAAGAGGGAAATGGAAGAAATGAGTTTATTGCTTCGATTGGCTCCCTGTATAAAGCTGTGTTTTTTTTTGCTTTGTGATGATATTGGTAGTCTGGATCAACAGAAGTTCATTTCCAGGATAGAGCCCGACATGTCCGCTCTCTGTGTGTTGCCCTTCTTAAAATGAACCTAGGGGTTAATAACATATGTGTACCGAGTCGACCGTTCTCTGGGATCTGTTTTCATGCTAATCTAATGTGTCTCTAGCTTCAAACAAGCTAGCACAAACCGCTGATTAACTTAAAACGCTAGCGGTTGGGGCAGAAGGTAAAGTAAAAAGAAATCTCTATTTCTAAACCACTAACAAGGCTCAAAATAGCACCACACTTCCACGGTAGCATAATGAGGGTCCCTACATGTAAACTGAATCATTGAGAACTTTGTAAGTGTACAGACAGATTATTAAAAAGATAGTTTATAAAGGAAGTACCGTTCATGTATACAGGCAGCCGCCATCTTGGGAAAACGACGAACGGTGTGCAGCCAGTAACCAGTAACATAGCTCAAGCACAGCATTCGTCGTTCGACTGGTCGTGACAGTTTTCCCAAGATGGCGCAGAGAACGGTCGATTCGGTACACATGTGTTATTAACCCCTAGGTTCATTTTGCGCTGGAATTGTCCTTTAAAATCCCTTCGCTACGGGAAATGACAATCCTCGAGCTAACGAGCTACACACTGAGAATGTCAAGTTTTGAAGAAAATTTGGATGGTGCAACAAGGCAGGCCTGCTCGGTTCTTTCAGGGAATGATTGTAAAGATTTACAAAGAATATGTTTACTGCATTTCCTCTCTAACTGGGACGTTTGGGGACCGATTGGTGGGATTGCTGTGGACACACAGCTCACATTACTGTATTGTGTCAACAGTTAACTTCATGTAATATTGTATGTGACTTTTTATTTTGCGGGGTGCAAATGTTACACCAAAACAAGTTCCTTCCTGAGACTATTTAGCAGAGCCACCGTCGCTGCGTCTGGAGCTTAGCTTCTTTCTCCTATCCCAGAATGCATCTGTAGTGTAGCCAGACTTTACCAGAAACAGAGCTGGAGGGTTGGCACGACCCAGTCTGGGCTGATTCAGAACCTCTCAGGACTCACTGCAAAGAGATGGAGAGAAGGGGGGAAGAGAGAGGTAGGAGGTGTCTATATATCTAGGTAAGGAAGTGCCTCTCTTCATCCCCTTCCCAGCCCGTCCTCATGTCTTCTGAGGCAGAGAGCTGTGACTGAAACACATCGCTGCACCTCGCTCCAAATAAATGGGGGCACAGACGGAGCGCTGCAGAGAGAGAGAGGGGCGAAGGGAGGCTTGAAGAGGAGAGCTCCTTAAAAAGGGTTGTCAAAAATAATGAAAACAAATGGCGACGGAGTCTCCTGAGATGGAGAGGAGAACTTCATTTGCGAGGTGTCTTTGGCAGGATTCTGCAACCCGTCGGTTTAAGAGACGTGAGGGGAGCCACGGCCGAGGGAAGCCGAGGAGAAGAGAAATGAGAGCACTCATTGTAATAATTGTTCAGGGTCAATTATTCCCACGTTGGAGCAAATCGTGCTGATATGTGTTCGCATGTGGCTGGGAAGGGAGCTGCTGAATGTAGCACTGCCATGCATATGTATATACAGTTTATTCCCAGTGATGCCTGCGTGTGCAAAAAGCAACAGTGTGAAATGATTTAAATCAGACAGTCTAATCACGAACAAGGGTTTCAGATGTTTTGCAAAGTCAAGGAGATGAAATCACAAGGATTTAGGAAAATATGCTTTGACTGGCTGTCAAATTAGGCCTGTTATTTAAATATAGAGACAAAAAACACGTTCACTGAATAGTCAATTAAGGGCAACCCTTAACCTTTAAAAGGTTCCGTAAAAATGGCCACCTGAATATGACATTATTTTATCCTCCACTTTTGCTGTGTTAAATCTTTTAACCCATGTCAGTCCTGATCATAACTACCACAAAATTTAAGAATTTTGGCCCTTTAATTCCAGTTTTTTTTTTATTTTTATAAAAAAACAAAATGAATTAATTAATTTCTGTATACTAAATGCAAGAGGCACTTTTCTTTTTTTCACAGTCTAGGTTATGTCAAAGATTAGCAACATTAAATAATTTGATGCAGTTTCATTTTTATTTTTTTAATATTTCGCACATTTTATCCTTTAATAGACAGGAAAGGGAGGAGAGAGAAGGGGGGAAGACATGCAGCAAATGGCCGCAGGTCAGACTTGAACCCTGAGCCGCTGCGTCGAGGACTGAACCTGTGCATATGTGCGCCCACTCTACCTGGTGAGCTACCCAGTGGCCAGCATTTTGTTAATTGTTTTATATAGTGTCAGATTAAAGAAAAATCCCTCTTTTTACTTTAGAGGACAAATACTTGTGTGTAAAGTGATGAAGACATGAGCAGAAATGTTGCATGTTCAAAAAACAACGTGTCTACTTGGCTTATCACAGATCCGGTGTTCAAAATAAAGCCGATTATTATTTAGCTTTACAGTGAGATCCGGCTGTGCATTATTTTGTACATAACGTTTTTGCAAGTAAACTCTTATTTTGTCTTGTGTTCTGAAAGGGGAATCTAAAAAAGTTTTTAACAGGAAAAGTATGAAGGGAAATGTCACAGTTCGAGATGTTTTCACTGTTGCTTTGTTCAACTGTTTAACTGTTTTATTAAGCTCATCAAATGCAACATCTTTCCAAAAGTCAACGAGTAATCGTGTTCAATAATCAGGATTTCAATATTGGCCCAAAATCATCGTGATCATAATTTTGTCCTTAATCGAACAGCTCTACAGTGAGACATAACATACACCACTTTCCTGCACTTCTGTCCCCTCAATTCCTCTCTTTATCTCTCTTTTATTCTCCCTTCCTCTCTCTCTGGCACCTAACATCTTCTTTTGCTTATCTCTGCCTTCCTCCTTCATCCTTCCTCCTTCATCCTCCCTCCTTCCCCGACTTTGACTTCATCTTTCAAGTGCAGCAGCCGCAGCAACAGCAGCATCTTCCCTCCCCATCCCCATCCTCTTCCCGCCATCTGCATTCCCGTCACGTGCTCACCAAAGGTTATATGGCCCACTTTCTTATCAGCTGCATTGTGGGATATCTCGGCTCTCAGGCCTGTCTTTTGGAGAGCTATCTGTACCCCCCCTCCCCTTCCCCCCCTCTGTTGACTGCTGGGAGGACAACCTTTGTCGACCTTGTTTTTTTTTGTGCGTGTGTGTGTGCCTTTAACAGAATAAAAATGAAAGAGCGAACGAATGCAACACAGAGAGTGGGAGAAAAAAGAAAAGGTGGCGGGGAGGGGGGGCGGTAAAAAAAAAAAATGCACGTCCCCTGAGAGAATGTGTGATGAGATTGGTCCAGAGTTAGCATGGTAAGAAAGGCGCCGTTGGCCTCCTCTCTCTCTCTCTCTCTCTCTCTCTCTCTCTCTCTCTCTCTCTCTCTCTCTCTCTCTCTCTCTCTCTCTCTCCCTGTACAGTAGAATCAGTATTGAATCAATACTGCCCACCCGCACGCCGCCCGCCACAACCATTCTGCCCGTGCGCGTGCCGTCCACCTGTCTGCCCGTCGGGGGGGGGGGGGGGGGGCTGCTGCTGCTGGGGGTATAAAGAAGGCATACTGTATGGATGTTTGACAGAGCCGTCATGTACAAATTCATTTTGGATCCAGCTAGACTTTTGCTCTAATAGGCGCACACGCTCAAGGGCTTTGCGGTCACGCTGAGACAGAGGAGCCGATAGATGCTTCTCTGCAGGACTGAGAGCCTCTAACAACAGACATAAACAATAAACTAAACTGTGTCTAAAACACAGTTTAGTTTATTGTTCATGTCAGTTTTAACCCTGAAATGCATGGGTTTTTTTTTCAAACTTTTCTAAACAGGAAACCTTAAAGGTGCTGTAGGTAGGATTGTGAAGATCCAGGACTTAGCCAAAAAATTGAACATGGTCAACTTCTCAGTCCCTCCCCCCTTTCTGCTAAAGCCCAAAACGGTCTCCTAAGCCCCTCCCCCCACAAGGGAGAAAGAATGCGTGTGCATGAGCAGTGATTGACACGCAGTTAGACGCCCCCCCTGGCCCTGATTGGTGCATCTGAACAGTTAAACACCCCCCCTGGCCCTGATTGGTGCATATGAACAGGGAGCGGTGGATTTTTGTAAATCTCACGCCAGGCTGTAGGTGGAGCCAGAGGAGCTGATTTATTTTAAATGACCTGCTTCATGTAGTTCTCCTGGAACATAGGGTCAGTTTCAGCAGATATGACAGAGAGTTAGTTTTATAAGGCTTACCTACTGCACCTTTAAGAGTCACACTTTACTTTACGGTAAATTAATAAGACGTAATAGGCCGTACTTTGTATCAAATTAGACCAAAATAATAGAATAGAAATAATGGGGTCTTCATTAGACAGTAACCGATCAGGTAAACCCTAATTACTAAAGTATAGGTCATAAAGCCCACCCCCTCCACGTTAGCGGAAGGGCAAGGGCCAATCTAAAAAAATCAAAGTACACATCAAATCATTTTTTTCTAAAGGTAGTCATTTTAGGTGGTTCTAATCAAGCTAAACTTTGTTCAAGTGTTCATTTTTCTGATACGTTTTTGTTATTTGATGCTATAGAAGAATGTAGTGAATCGTCATTGACAGCTGTGATTGACTTGCGATTGGTCGAGTGGGTGTGTCTGCAGGACTTCGATTAACTTAGCCACGGTGGGAAAATCCTCACATTTTAAAAACTGGAAACGATCCTGGAAACTGGAACAGTGCTGTCAATTAAGTGTTTAATCAGCTGATCTGTTTCAGCTGTTGTTGGGTAGTTTAATTTATAATAAAACATTGTATTTTATGAACCACATGTGTGCAGAAATCTTAATTTGTAAAGTAACTAAAGCTGTGAGATGTAGTGGAGTAAAAAGTACAATATTTAATATTAATATTTCTCTCTGAAATGTAGCGGAGTAGAAGTAGAAAGTGGCATGAAAAGAAAATACTTAAGTGAAGTATAAGTACCTCAACTTTTGGACTTAAGTACAGTACTTGAGTACATGTACTTAGTTACATTCCACCACTGATACAGTCTATGATTAGGAACAACTGGGCTCTCTCAGAGATAACAGACTCTTTCCTTCCACTCCTTCATCTATTTCTAGTGCTGAGAAGCGTTTCAAGCGGTGGCCTGAATATTCTCTGACTTAACTGACATATAATATTTCCTGGGGCTTCGATGCAACGATCACATCAGCACACGTTGCATAACAGAGGAATAACGACAGCTTAGGTATGGAGAACAGCAGCAGGTAACACACAGAATTATCCCTCCACGGCGGGCCTGCCACCGATGTTAAACGAACACTCAGCCTGAAGCTGTGGAGGAGATGAGATGCATATTATTTTCTCGATTAATCATTTGGTCCATAAAATGTCAGAAAACAGCGAAAATGTCCATCCAAGTTCCTCAAAGTCCAAGCTGATGTCTTTAAATAGCTTGTTTTGTCAGTCCAAAACCCAAAGATATTCTGTTTAATATGATAAAAGAGGAAAGAGCAGGACGTCTCCATATTTGAAAGGCTGAAAGCTGCATTTTCTGCCATTTTGGCCACAATTAGTTCAATGATTAATATATTAGATCAACTAAGCGTTTATTACATATTTCTGGAACCATGGTCACACACATGAGCAGTCAGCTGATCACCTTTTAAGTGGATATGTTGAGCTTGAACCATTCGTTTCCACATCCAGAGCAATAGGATTAGGGCTGCAACTAACGATTATTTTGACTGTCGATGATCTTCCGATTGTTTTCTGGATGAATTGTTTAGTTGTTTAGTCTCTAAACTAAAATGTCCAAAAATGGTCAATCCCAAAAAGCCCAAGATGATGTCCTCAAATGTCTTGTTTTGGCCACAACTCAAAGATATTCAGAAACTAGATTCTAACAAACGATCGAAACGAACACTCGCATGTATACAGCAGTTACACGTGCCATACACATACACTTCAACACGCTAATTAATTTCACTGTTTGACAAACCTCAGGGTCATTTGTTCAGATATCTCAGCAAGTGCCCAACGGGTAAACACTGTTATTTGAACTTTAAACAATTGGTGATGGATGGCGCTGCGCAGCCAGTATCTCACCATAACAACAGCATTTTGAAATCTGAAAGGAACCCTCTTATCCTCCATCACCTTGGTGCTGGTCAGGACGCCTTCTCTAATGAGCTCATTGTGACTTCTGCGGCGCTGTGAACAAAACATGATGGGTGTGCGTGTGCACGATGGCTTGAATAAACATCTCCTAGCAAAGAAACGTGTCATGTCTCAACTATGGGTGGGCATCGTTTTGATTTGAACAATTCTGATTCCAATTCTGATTCCAATTCTGATTCTTCCTTTCGATTTCGGTTCTTATCGATTCTTGATTCCAATTGTTTGAGGGGTGGAGTTGAAACGGATCCCATGCGTATTTCAAGCGCCTGGAGGTATGGTGGTGGCCGCTACGGGAACCCAAACTAGTTGCATGTTAAATTTGGAACCGATGATCGGATTCAATCCTACATTTTCCAAATTATTCCAATAATACATCCATTTTTGGTTTTTAAGTTTTGAGCCAAAAGCAATCTCCGTGCACACAAGTGTTTTTAGCTCCAGTAGAAGAACTAATCTCCGTTTAAAGTAACACGGCCAAACCAAAATATCTCATCAACATTCTGGTATACTGGGTATAAACAGGAGGCAGTGTGTAGACTCCGCCCGCTGCTGCTAGTTGCCGTGGTAACGTTAGTAGCTTAGTCTCAGAGGGGACGTCGTGACAGTTAAGACCCAATCAGGAGGAGAAATGTTGGCGTCAGCGTCGGTGTTACCAAAGGGCTCCGTCTGCGGCCGTTGAGACTGCAACACAACCCCGCAGATTATAAACCAAAACGGGTCAGAAGAGTTTTTAAATGTCTCCGGTTTAGGGGCTCGGAAACGCCAGAGCAGGGGGAATGAGAGGGGGAAACGCCAGAGCAGGGGGAATGAGAGGGGGAAACACCAGAGCAGGGGGAATGAGAGGGGGATACGCCAGAGCAGGGGGAATACTATGGGGTGCCGAATGTAAAAGTTGGGTTACAATTGTTTAGCTGATAAATTTTCAACATTTAGCGCATTTTCCTCACATTTGAGACAGAAATTATATATATATTATATCTAAATGTTAAATGTTAAATCTAAATGTTATATCTAAATCTAAATCTTAAATTTATATCTAAATGTTAAATCTAAATCTAAATCTGAAATATATATCTAAATGTTTAATCTAAATGTTATATCTAAATCTAAATGTTAAATATATATCTAAATGTTAAATCTAAATGTTATATCTAAATGTTATATCTAAATGTGTCGCCAAGTGTAAAGCTAAATATTTAGAAAATATTCAAATCCCCAAGGAAACCACGCCCACTGCAGTGGCTTCAAATCGCGCTGCACCACCCCCACCCCACACTAAAGGGACTAAAGCCACGCCCACTGCCAACTCGGAACTTGCAGACAGAGCAACCACCAACAGCGGGACATTTTTAACAATTTTCACCATCTTATTCATCATTAAATTCACTTCTGACAACGTTTTAGGCGAGAAATTAACTGTTTAGATTTCGAATATAGGCAGTCTTGTGAAAATTGATGCCGAATTGACAATTTGCTTCAAAGTTTTCGGGGTTGAGGAGCTCCATGAAGTGAGGCGACAGCCAGCAGGCGCCTGCCCCGGCCGCTAGCTCGTCGCTGGGCCAGTCCTGCTCAGACACCTCGCTGTGAGCTGGAGGTCTCTCAGACCGCTCTCACACACACACACACACACACACACACACACACACACACACACACACACACACACACACACACACCTCGCTGTGAGCTGGAGGTCTCTCAGACCGCTCTCGTAAATAAGAGGCTTTTATTTCGCTGTTGACGGTTGGTTTGTTTAAATTTCACAAGACATGTCCATCATAAGATTAACGGGAACCTGTGGTTAACTGTCTTTTTGGAGTTAAACTCCACAAGCGTGTCCTGCAGCTCTATATATATATATATATATATATATATATATATATATATATATATATATATATATATATAATCTCAAATGTGAGAAAAATGCGCTAAATGTGAGGAAAGTGAGCTAAATGTTGAAAATGTATCAGCTAAACAATTGTAACCGAACTTTTACATTCGGCACCCCATAGAATGAGAGGGGGAAACGTAGCAAAAGATATTCCTTTATAAACCAAAACGTAGCAGTGCAAATGTAGCCCTAGTCTCAACTAGAGATGTTCCAATACCGATACCAGTATCAGAAAGGCCTCCGACACGGCCTAAAATGCCGGTATTGGTATCGGCAAGTACTGAAGTTTACGCACCGATCTGATACCACATTATTTAGCCCCGAAGAAAATCTGCTTTGATGTAGTTTGTTGTTTTTCCATACTGACTTTTTCCAAAACTGGATAGTAAAAGAAAGCAAGTGTTTGTTCATGTTTCACAAAGAGTTTAACTTGAGCCAGGCTGAACAACAAAGTTCATATCACATCCATACAGGGAGAGTAGTATACAGCTGTTAAAACACAATCAAATATATGACATGCTGGTGTCGGAGCAGTACTCGGTATCGGCCGATACGCAAGTTCAGGTGTCAGAAAATGTTTAAGAAGTTTGGTATACGTGGCCCAAACACAGACACAGTGTATTTCAATTCAAACAATTGGTAGACTAATTGATTAGTCCATCCACAGAAAAATCATCGGCAACTTTTTGATAATCGATTAATTGTTGAAGTCATTTTTCATGCAGAAATGGCAGAAAATGCTGTTTTCATCTAGTCAGATATGGAGGTTTTCCTATTCTTTTCTGTTTAAAATCATATAAAACTGATTATCTTTGGGTTTTGGACTGACATAACAAGACATTTAACGGTCCAGTGTGTAACGTGTTTAGTTGTTCATTATCAAAATCTGTGTTGCCTGTTCACAAACTTGTCCTTTTTCATAAATGTTTACCTCCACCATCAATTCCAGGTATTCCTTTTGGCTTGACAGTTTACATTTGCATTCGCATGAACTGGGGTAGACGCTCCATATTCATGCTCCATCTTGAAATAAGTTAGCCGGTAAGGGACATACAGGACATACTGCTCCGCCTTTCACGTTTTCTCTGTCACATGATAAACTCACAGGTGCTGCTAATGCTGCTAACGGGTATCGTAGCTTCCCGGCCCCGGCAAGTTTGAAGAAGGAAACATGGAGGACCACACGTATTCAAAATCCAAATTTCAGGAGCAGAAAAAGAAAAAGGATATTGAAAAGAGCAAGAGACCGGCTTTTTGAAGCGTGAAAGCTACTGTAGCTGTAATACGTACTTTGAACTGCGTGGCGCGAGAGAGTTGATTGCGACATATGATCTCAATGCTAGATGGGAGAAATTCCCACACACTGGACCTTTAAAGACATCAGCTTGGACTTTGAGAAACGGGGATGGACATTTTTCTCAATTTTCTGACATCTTATAGACCACATACTAATGCTGCACATACACATATGAGGAAAATATGCGATAACGTTGTTGAATATCGCGATAATGATATTACCTGCGATAAATAAACAGATATTAAAGTGCACTAAGTTCAGTTTATGGTCTCTGGTTGTTTTTCACGACGTGTTTATATGGTTTTATAATCGCGATGACGATTAAAAAAACTAAAATATTGTGCAGCCTGAGACCAAACGATTAATCAGGAAAATAATCAGCAGATTATGAAATTAAATGAATTGGAAGTTGCAGCGGTGGAATGTAACTAAGTACATGTACTCCAGCACTGTCCTTAAGTCCAAATGTTGAGGTACTTGTACTTTACTTGAGTCTTTTCTTTTCGTGCCACTTTCTACTTCTACTCCGCTACATTTCAGAGAGAAATATTGTACTTTTTACTCCACTACATTCATCTGTTACAGCTTTAGTTACTAGTTACTTTACACATTTAGATTTCTGCACACAAAACACATGTAGTTTATAACATCTGATGTTTGATTCTAAAGTAAACTAGCCGACAATATAACGGTTACAAGTCCAGCTGAGATGATCAGACCATCACACACAGCTGGTTGGATCCTTTACTCTTTCTACAATGAGGACTTTTCTGCATCGAGTACTTTTACTTTTAATACTTTAAGTACATTTTCCTGATGATACTAACATACTTTTACTTAAGTAACATTTTCACTGCAGATCTTTTTCTTGTAACAGAGTATTTCATAGTATGGTGTTGGTACTTTTACTTAAGTAAAGTATCTTAATACTTCTTCCATCACCATTCCATGGTAAGTTGCCACGCGTGTTCCCATCGCAGCCCCTTTCTGACGGACCCACCCGGGACCAACTATAGCGCGGAGCTGGGACTTAAATCTCTGGATTGGGTCTGCCATGTTATCCATTCAGTTAGCTTCCACGCAGGAGCAGAGCGGGGTTAAGAGGGGCGATGGGGGAGCACTTAGCGAGTGAAGGCCGCAGTTGCAGAGCTGGAGTGTTATTTAATGAAGTAGGGGATCGGGATGCACGGCGTTAAACACATGAGGTGCTGTAGGTGTAGGTGTAGGTGCTGCAGGGGTGGAGAGCGTGTGTTTGTGGGTGGGGGTGTCGGCGGTGGAGGTGACAGCAGGTTGTGTTGTATGTTGTAGGGTGAGGGCAGGAGCGGGGGAGGTGGATGGTACAGTGAGCCGGGGGGGCTAATAAGATCACTTTTTATTGGCCCACAACCCCAGAGGAGTGTTTGTTTGTCTGCGTGTATGATGGAGAGGATACAAAGTTAATGCAGATGCACCGAGGAGCGGGAGACTGGTCACTGCTGCCCCCTGCAGGTGTGTGTGTGTGTGTGTGTGTGTGTGTGCGTGTGTGTGTGTGTGTGTGTGTGTGTGTGTGTGTGTGTGTGTGTGTGTGTGTGCGTGTGCGTGTGCGTGTGCGTGTGTGTCTGTGTGTGGAAATTATGAGACCTATCTTTTTGATCTGGCTTTTAATTTATAGTTAATCATTGATTTTTTTGTATAGTTTTTTTATTCAGTTTGTTTTATTTATTAATTTGTAACATTTATTGTTTTGCCTAATTCATTTTTTTGTGTCTTCTGTTTTCTTTTTGTCTGTTTTTAGTTTTCATCTGTTTTAATTTTGTTCTGTGAAGCCCTTTGGGCATGCAAGGTGCTAAATAAATAGAGAGAGTGTGTGTGTGTGTGTGTGTGTGTGTGTGTGTGTGTGTGTGTGTGTGTGTGTGTGTGTGTGTGTGTGTGTGTGTGTGTGTGTGTGTGTGTGTGTGTGTTGCTCTTGTTTGCCTCATGACAGACAAATCTTAGAACATAAGCTCTGGACATCTTTGTGTTGATTGAGTGCTGCTTATTGTGATTTGCTAAAATCATACACACACACACACACACACACACACACACACACACACACACACTACCAGCTTTGACCATGTAGTTGAACAGTGACACTGCTCTCATTTGGCAGAGCTTTCCTGTATTACGTCTTTGATTGAGCGTTGCCACGAGGAAGCAATCTGCTTTTCGCGTCTCCGCCTCACACTGTGAATTAATGTTATTAGAGTTTTATTTACATTATTGATCACCAGTGGCTAACTTTTTAATTTGACCAACCGCGCGGCCAGAGGCACTCATTTGTGAATGACTTTGTTAAGTGTTTTTGTGCTGAGTGTGTGTGAAAGAGAAAGAGAGAACATTTGCAAGAGGGATTTTTTTTTCTTTCTTTGGAGAGAGAGCCTCAAAGTTCTGCTTCCGTGCCCGGGAAGAGAGATGGAGCGAGGTATCAGGATTGGGTAGTAAAAAGAAGAAGGTAGATCGGGGAAGGAGGGACGGGGGTGTAAATTCAACATGGGGGGAGGCGGTGAGGAGAATATCAATCGGGCATGCGGCGTAGAAGGCAGCCTGCCACGGTCCGCTCCAGGAGAAAAATTAGAGAGGGGATCAGTGTCATCAGCAGCAGGAGAGTAATGGTGCGGGCCAGGTTCAAGGCTGGAGCCAAGAACGTATCAGCATCGCAGCCCCCCCCCCATCCCATCACCCCTACGCCGACGCCTCCCCCTACATGAAATAGAGGTTAACCGCCAATCCAGACTTTTCCCCCCGTCTTTTACTGAGTGTGAAAACTACCGCTGGGAGTCTCAGGACAATTTTTATATAGGATTAGAAAACAAAAATCAATATTTAATTATCTTTGAGCTTTTTGTGTCACTGCATCTTTAGGTCAGTAAGTGTTCAGGAGCCAGGGTCGCCCCGGCACTGTAAGTGAAGGAGTCGTTAAAGAGCCAGTACCGTTCTCTATTTTCTGTTACAGATGCTTTCATTGGACATGTTAAAGTTTCATGAAGGTGTGTATAAATACGTTAAATGAATAGGTTTTAAAATGATGGAATGATTGATTGTTGAATGGGTAGTTCAGGCCCGTAGACTAGTTTTTTGTTGTTGTAATAAACAAGTGTCTTTTAAAATAACAGTGGCCAACAATTCGAATCCCCCTCAAATAAAAATGATCTAAACCAAACCGATGCCCTAATCTTCTAAAGATTATTTTTTGGGCTTTTCCGCCTTTATTTGACAGGACAGCTAGGTGAGAGAGAGAAAACATGCAGGAAATTGTCCCAGATCGGATTCAAAACCTGGACCTCTGCGTCAAGGCATTAACCTCTCAGTATATGTGCGCCTGATCTACCCACTGACCCAACCCGGGCACACTGATGCCCTAATCTTGTTAAAAGCACATGTAGGAGCCACATATTGTATGTTGTTTATGGTCTCATTCATTATTATTTATTGATTATTATATTGTGCACTTATATTGTAAGTGGTGGGCATTTTCATCGCTGTTTGAGCAGAAGTTCACCTGGGTTTTTTGGGGGCTTTGACAGAGCCTGGGAGCTTGGGAGCCTGGGAGCGAACACTTTCTGTTGACCGCCGCACTTATTTTGACTCACAAAGTAACTTTATATTTGATAACTGCAGTATCAGTTGTTTTTTACATGTGGAGGAATAAATCCTTACAATACAATCTTGAGCGCGTCACTTTATGTTTATGCATCTCTCAGTGTTTAGTCCCTCGCGGCAGCACTTAGTTGGACTGCTTACAGATGCAACAGCACCACTTCTGTGAATGTGTTAACTGGCGCACATGTAACAATTCACGCAATCCATGCAACTAACTTTATGCACTCATAACAAAATCTTTGAGGCGTGTGTGTGCGTGCGTGCGTGCGTTTGGACTAATAAAAGGTGGTAGAAGATCTTGGTAAGCACTTTGACGACATTGTAGTAAACATTTTCGGTGAGTTAAAAGCGTGCTCATTAAGATACCAGCAGACAAGATAATCCAGCACAAATAAGTGCATAAAAAGTCACCAAAATCAAGTATTTGAACCTCATAATTAAATACAAAATGAGGGAAAAAACTGCAAAAAGGTCCACTGTTTGAAAAGAAAGACCCCCCACCTTCCACTAGGCCTGTAGTCTTACATTGCCTCGTTTCAACCAAAGCCTGGTACTGCCACAGTTATGAACATGCACCTTCATGTTTTGACATAATCTTAAAGGAGACCTTATATATACTGTTTTCAGGTTCATTATTGTATTTTTTGTTTCTACTTAAACATGTTTTTAATGTACAACAAATACTTTCACATTCACCGTCTGTCTGAGACGCTCTGTTGGAGCGCTTGTCTCTTTAACCCTTGTGTTAGGGCTACACATTTTCAGCGCTTATTTCTACGTCCCATATTTTCTGATATAAAACAAAAATTGAAAACGGGTCAATGTGACCCGAAGTTGACACAAGGGTTAAGACCTCCCAAAAAAGCCCAGTCCGCTCTGATTGGTCCACGTTTCCAGAGCTCCGGATCCTCCACATATGTGCTGTGCTGTCGCTGCCTACTGTATGTACAGTCTGTTGCTGGAGTACATAGTGAGACTTTATACTGCAGAAAATCCAACCAATAAAAGTTTCTAAACCAAATATGACACAACCGGACATGTTCCAGCAGAAATGTGATCCAAAATCTGGGAGAAAATAACAACATCAGTAACCAAGATTACAGCTTTCACTGGCGTTAGCATGTGGCTATGTTAGCAGCATTTGTAATGTAAACACTGCAGTAGCGTGCTGCCTGGAGCTTACGACCATATATAGTAACCCGGTAGCCTCGTGAGACCGTCCTGATGTTGCGAGCTCCAGTTTTCCACTCGCAGATCAGTCTGGCATCTTGAGACAGAGAAAATTTGGAGCCGTTCGCCGCTGGTTTTGAGGCGGGTTTAGGTGTGACGCAACAGTTGTTTAGACTGTTCAGTCTGAGATGAGCGTAGCTATCACGCAAGTTTTATCCGAATTAGAAAGTATTCCTTCATTGAAAGACGAGCAAAAAAAACGGCACTGGAGGCTTTTCTCGGAGGGGATTGTCGTTGATGAGGTTCATGTCACATACAAATGGTAAGTTTAAAAACGTTAACGTTGCTACGTTACCTAACTTAATTGTATGTTTAACGATGGCATTAGAAGAACCCCAAGGTCGTTGAAGCCAAACTAATGCTAGCTACACTAACTTAGCTAGCTTGGTTGATCTGATTGGTTGATTTGGCCCGTCTATCACCAACATAGGTGGTGATAGACAGATGGCTTATCCAATCAGCTAACCAGTATTTTCGCCCCTTCCCAAAAGTTCTACAACGGAAAGTTCCCAGATGGATATGCCGAGCAAATGCGCAGCCATCCATCTGGTGGAGTCGGGTTAGTAACCCGGCTCCGTGTGACACCATACAGAGCTAAGAGTAGAAAAAACAGTTGAAACCGGAGCGTTCAGAACAGTGGGAAATCTGAAGTTTTTGGCTTACAGGGATTTCTTTTAAATACGTTTACCTCTTTATTTGAAGCTTTGGCCAAGTTTAACATGAACATCCGACATTGTAACATTATAGATATGACAGAAAATACAGAAAAGCATAATAGGTCTCCTTTAAACTTCCAGATTAGTTCAGTTATGACTAAATTAACTAAGTTATGACAGAAATCGCGCTCCAGACGGATGGTCGACAGCCAAACCATCATCTCTGGCCCTTTACACAGCAGCGTACATCCTTATACAGCATTGCACATGCTGTGTCCGCCCCAGTAGATAAAACGCTGGCTGTTTACGTGGCTCTCAGGCGCTGTATTGGATTAAGGTGGCTCTTTAGCTTTTTTTTCCCCCCGGTGGCAGTGGCCGATGAGCCCGTGGAGTGGATGTGACGGCCGCTTAAGCGGTGACAAGCAGAAGGTCAGTGTCGCTGATGAAGGAGTGAGGCCAGCTGGCCCTTTGATGTAGCCATCCTTTAAAAGCACCGAGAGAATCCATCCTCTTTAAGGCGGACGCCCAGACAGACATGGCCGGAGAAGACAGTAAAGGAGAGAGAGAAAGGACAGAGAAGAAGAGACAAAAGGAAGTGGGCAAGGTGGAAGGAGTGTCAGAGACAGAGAGCTTAAATGTCCCCGTTCTGATCAGTACCTCTGTAGCAGGCGAAATGTTCCCCAGTTCCCCGGGCCATTTATTAAAGTGATGAAGAGCAGAGTGGCCCACTATGAATCAGACTCCCCTGTCTGCTGTGTGCCGCATAGGGATCCTCATGGCCACATGCTCTTCTATCTTTGATCAACGCCTTCTCATGAACCAGACTGATCTCATGTATGACACGCCATTCGTATGCCATTATTGGCGTGTTATCAAGACTCTGCTACCCTGATTAAAAGCCCTGTGTTTTATGACCTAAACCTCCACCCTGACCTCCTCACCACGCGGACCATGACCAGTGTTGGGGAAGTTACTTTTAAAAAGTAGTGTTTGCTCGTTACTTCTCAAAAAAGTAATCCGTTACTTTACTTAGTTGCCCCTTATGGAAAGTAACTTTTTACGTTACTTGTTACTTTTACGTTACTGTTAAAAGTAGGCGTCTCTGGCAGAGACTGAAGTTAATTATACTAAAACTATCTTTGACCATGAAGCCAATCTCTGGTGTATCAGTGAAGTGTCTGAACTCCACTGCAGGCTGGATTCTCTCCTCACAGAGGGACGGCTTGAATGAGCGGGTTGAATGCACATCGGCAGGTCATCAGTGTTACACGGTGTTAAGGCCCAGACACAATGGCCTTAATGTTTAATTTCTTACACTGTACTGTAACTTTTATTCTCGTATTTTATCTGTTTTTAATTTTGTAATCGTTTTTATGTAAAGCACTTTGAATTGCCCTGTTGCTGAAATGTGCTATACAAATAAAGCTGCCTTGCCTTAAATTGAGCGGTATTTACAGTTAAAGTTAGCCAAGAAAAGGTGACCGTGAGCCGGGTACCAGTCATCGTGAGGTGCCAATCCTTTCAGCAGCCGCTGTAGTTAAGTTTAGCCGTAAAAAGGTTACTGTCCTGTGGCGACGACAGTTAAATTTAGACACCAAAACGACTAGAAGATTAAAAAGAGATTGTGGTTTAGATTAAAACACCGATCTCCTTAAGTAGCACTTCCGGGACATGGACACCTGGGTGAAAGTCTTGTGTTTTCCCGTTAACTTAGGACCCAAACATCCAGCCCGATCTCCTCCCTACAAGGACCTGAACGCTCCTCTACAGCAGCAGTCAATGTGGTGCATACAGTAATAAATATGTGGAATAGATACAAATTACTGTGCATTATTTTTCGTAGCTATATGTACGAATGGGATGAGAACAGCCTGCTTTGATGGCAGTGATGCTTTTGAGCCAGGGTTGTCGTGGGAGAGTCTGAGAGTGTCAAGTTAAAGGGAAGGAGAGGGGAGAGGAGGCCTTTCTCTGTGGATACACATTAGCCTAGCTGTGCATATTAGATTAGATCAGATCAGATTAGATGAAACTTTAATGATCCCTGTGGGAATATTGGGTCATTAGTCTGGCAGAAAATAAGATAAGGAAAGCGAGTAATGAAAAAAACATCTAATTTACTGAAGATAATAAAGCAAACAACTAAAATGTGGGTAAAAATACAATGTATTCATTAACAGTTTCAGATGAATTTGCCACTGCTGTATAGCTAATCATCTGCTAGTGTGACTAAAGGCAAAATAATTGCCACTTTGCAGGACAGTAGTATGCCATATGCCTGCACCTATACATTCAAAATATTAACTTTTTTGCATTATCTCCCTCTTTACCCACATCTGCACTCTTCACACTGTCTTTGGGTGTGTGCATGGCTCTGCTGTGCTGCAATGTGCTGAGCCAAGCAAGGCTACACCATCCGTATGCCTCATTTCCCTTTATGAGAATGAGGGAAGTCCCATACGCTGATTATCCCATATATAGAGCCAGTTGTAATCACAGGCCAGTGGGAAGTAGAAGGGCTGTGTAAGGATATAGCCTGATGCAGTATCACAGAATTATAAATGGAAAACCCATCTCCATGTTTGGACACGAGAGAGTTGGAAAAGGGACAAATTAACAATAAGGATTTTTCTTCATGATTGTGTAGCTCAGTAGCCTGACAAGCCAGACCAGCATCAAGATGTTGGGTCTGGGAACCGTTTATCCCGCCCCTCGGATTGAGCCCTGCCAATGGTGCAGGGCTCAATCCGAGGGGCGGGATAAACGGCTGTCTTTCAAATTCCCTCTGCACGCAATAGGATAGCGCTACAACCAACCAGAGCAACGCTAGTTGATAGATTCAACTTTTGCCCTATCCGGTCGGCAAAACTCTGAACACATCTTCCTTTTTTAAGAATGACTTCAGTGCCGTTCTTTGTTCTTTTCTCAAAGACAAGCTTAACTCCAAGTCTTCCGGAGTCGCGGCCAAAGCCGATCGCAAAGACCACTGTTCCCAGCAGCAGCAGCCATCTTCTTTGTTTTCAAGTAACAGTGATCATGTGATATGTGATGTCAGACGTGTTAATATGGACGGTGATTAGTTCTGCTACTGGAGCTAAAACTCTTGTGTGGACGGAGATCATTTTTGTCTCAAAACGCCGCTTGAAAATGAAAGTGTAGATGTAGCCTCAGTGAATGGAGGATGTAATCCTCTAATTATAATGTTTCTGCTTACAGATATGTATGGCTGTGCAAGGATTAAAAACAAAAGTGAAAAGATACATGAAGATACGTGTCAACACCCAGCACTACTCGAAAGCCTTTTTCCAGAGAACTTCTGAAGGTGTTATTGTTGAAAGTATGAGTAAGCTGTCAGGATATTTCCTCCACCTAACCACCTCTCTGTCTTTCACCTCCCTCCCCTCACACCACCACAGCCTCTCTCCCTCGCTCTGACACCTTTCCTCAGCGTAATACACACCAGCAAGCAATCGATACACACTCAGCCAAGAGCCAGGAGGAATTGTGGCAGTGTAGGCACCACACATTACAGGGTGGCCAAGGCCAATAAGCTGTGGAGGGGAGAAGGACGAAAATGGGAGCCACGGCCATAGGTGTAGATGGCAAGTCTGGATGGGAGAAAAATGTGCTCTGGTTTATTGGCATTTCTTTAAACCAATCACAATCGTCTTGGGCGGCGCTAAGCGCTGGACGGAGCAACGGTGCTTCTGCAAAATAGCCTCGGGAAGGAACCTCTTATGGTGGAACATGTGTACGTTCAAAAGTTGTTTTAGTCGTGCAACAGAAAACTCAGATTGGACAGATAGTCTAGCTAGCTGTCTGTCTGGCAGTTAACCATAGTCCTCACAAATGCACCAGAGTTTAGAATTACAACACAAAGACAGACGAA
>CM042314.1:2534274-2584274 GCA_023566125.1 Zingel zingel | reverse complement strand
GGATAAAACAAGACATTTGAGGACGTCATCTTGGGCCAAACAACTAATCGTATAACGGAGAAAGTTATCCACACATTAATCGACAATGAAAATAGTCGTTAGTTGCATCCCTATTGGGCGGAGGTTATTTCTACTACTGGAACTAAAGCTCTTGTGTGGACGGAGATCGTTTTTGTCTCAAAACGCTGCTTAAAAATGCAAACGTAGCAGTGTAGATGTAGCCTCAAAGGCTCATTGTGAGCAGTAGCATGGCATACCGAAGCTACCTGGATACAGTATCAATACCTGGCATGCTGATGTCAATGAACACTGAATGTCCTTAATGTTAAACATGACATGTTCCACTGCAATTTACCCGAGGCCTCACAGCTCCCTTCAGTCAGTACACAGCTGAAGACATCAGCTGCTTGTCCTGTATCATGATAACAGGGAGTATTATTGAGTTGTTATGACTTTTTATGTCATGTATTGTGCTGCCCTCCCCCCCGCGTTGCACTAATGGCCTATTGAACCTGCCAATTCACATTCAGCTCAGTGTGCGAAAGCCCTCCTTGTTGTGAAAGGTCTTATCATTATGAAGAGCTTACAGCGTCTCGGGGCTGTATGCAGTCTGAGTGCAGAGTGCTGGAAGAAGTATTCAGATCCGTTACTTTAGTAAAAGTACTAATACCACACTGTAAAAATATTCTGTTACAAGTAAAAGTCCTGCATTGAAAATGTTGCTTAAGTCAAAGTATGTAAGCATCATCAGGACAATGTGGTTAAAGTATTAAAAGTAAAAGTACTCAATGAAGAAAAATCCTCCCATTGTATAAAGTGGAAATAAAACAAAGCGTCAAAAAGGGTCCAAAAGGTTCTGTGTTTAATCAGCTTTTCATTGCAGCTGTAATTGTAGGTCTATATATTGTTAGGTAGTTTAATTTATAGTAAAACATCATATTTCATAAACTGCACGTGTTGTAGTTGTAGAAATCTTAATGTGTAAAGTAACTAGTAACTAAAGCTGTAACAGATGAATGTAGTGGAGTAGAAAGAACAATATTTCTCTCTGAAATGTAGCGGAGTAGAAGTAGAAAGTGGCACGAAAAGAAAAGACTCAAGTAAAGTACAAGTACCTCAACATTTGGACTGAAGTACAGTACTTAAGGAAACTTAGTTACATTTCACCACTGGTGAATATTTTCTAGTTTCTTCTTCTCCTCTGTGATAGTAAACTGTGTGTGTGTGTGTGTGTGTGTGTGTGTGTGTGTGTGTGTGTGTGTGTGTGTGTGTGTGTGTGTGTGTGTGTGTTTGTGTGTGTGTGTTTCTGTGTTTCTGTGTGTGTTTTTTATAAACATGTGTGCAGAAATCTAAATGTGTAAAGTAACTAGTAACTAAAGCTGTAACAGATGAATGTAGTGGAGTAACTAAAGTAACTAGTAACTAAAGCTGGAACAGATGAATGTAGAGGAGTAACTAAAGTAACTAGTAACTAAAGCTGTAACAGATGAATGTAGTGGAGTAACTAAAGTAACTAGTAACTAAGGCTGTAACAGATGAATGTAGTGGAGTAACTAAAGTAACTAGTAACTAAAGCTGTAACAGATGAATGTAGTGGAGTAAAAAGTCCAATATTTCTCTCTGAAATGTAGCTGAGTAGAAGAAGAAAGTGGCACGAAAAGAAAAGACTCAAGTAAAGTACAAGTACCTCAACATTTGTACTTAATACAGTACTTTCTCTGTAAACCAGCAGGGTTAGAGTTCGAGGGGAATAGAAGTTGATTTAAAGTAAAAATTCTCAATGCAGAAAATTCCTCACGTTTTAGAAACTGGAAACGATCCTAACTGTTGTGTCAACTAAGTGTTTGATCGGCTAATCATTTCAGCTGCCGTTGGGTAAACACACACACAAAGTTTTTGTTCCTTTTTTGGAAGTTTTAGTCTCCTTTTTCTAGTTTTTTTTTTTGACAAATTTTGAATTTTTTTGTCGCCTATTTAAAAGTTGTTTTCTATAGTCCTTGCCGCTTTTTCCAACATACTGTATGTCACCTTTTGGCGTTTTTGTCTCCTTTTTTTGTCGTTTTAAAAAAAAAACATGCAGACATGTCCCGGGACCTCCCTAGATAGTTGGAGATCTCAACCCCCCCTCTGTTGAACCCAATGGAACACCCTTGGTTTAATTTATAGTAAAAACATCGTATTTAACCCTTGTGTGGTGTTCGGGTCTGTGGGACCCGTTTTCAATGTTTGCTTAAAGAAAAATTATGCTTTTTATCATTTCTTCTAACTCAAACTCATTGGCCTTGGCTCATTTTCAATTCAATTAAATTTCAATTCAATTTTATTTATAGTGTCAAATCATAACAGGAATTATCTCAGGACACTTTACAGATAGAGTCGGTCTAGACCACACTCAACAATGAGGACCCAACAATTCCAGTGATTCCCCCAAGAGCATGCATGAATGTGTAAGTGCGACAGTGGCGAGGAAGAACTCCCTTTTAGGAAGAAACCTGGGCCAGACCCAGGCTCTTGGTAGGCGGTGTCTGACGGGACAGACCCAGGCTCTTGGTAGGCGGTGTCTGACGGGACAGACCCAGGCTCTTGGTAGGTGGTGTCTGACGGGACAGACCCAAGCTCTTGGTAGGCGGTGTCTGACGGGACAGACCCAGGCTCTTGGTAGGCGCTGTCTGACGAGACAGACCCAGGCTCTTGGTAGGCGGTGTCCGACGGGACAGACCCAGGCTCTTGGTAGGCGGTGTCTGACGGGACAGAACCAGGCTCTTGGTAGGCGGTGTCCGACGGGACAGACCCAGGCTCTTGGTAGGCGGTGTCTGACGGGACGGATCCAGGCTCTTGGTAGGCGGTGTCTGACGGGACAGACCAAGGCTCTTGGTAGGCGGTGTCTGACGGGACAGACCCAGGCTCTTGGTAGGCGGTGTCCGACGGGACACACCCAGGCTCTTGGTAGGCGGGTCTCTGACGGGACAGACCCAGGCTCTTGGTAGGCGGTGTCTGACGGGACAGACCCAGGCTCTTGGTAGGTGGTGTCTGACGGGACAAACCCAGGCTCTTGGTAGGCGGTGTCTGACGGGACAGACCCAGGCTCTTGGTAGGCGGTGTCTGACGGGACAGACCCAGGCTCTTGGTAGGCGGTGTCTGACGATGCCGGTTGGGGGTTTGATGAACAATGGCAATAACAAAGTCACAATTAAGATAATGACTAGAGTAGTTGTAATAGTTCATGGAGTCGTAGAGCACAGCAGGGCGTAACAGGGCGTGGCAGGGCGTTGGCCGGACATAGCAAGTCGACGCCGGGCATTGCAGGGTGTAATTGGGCACAGCAGGTCGTAGGGCAGGACCAGGGCGACAGCTGCCACCATGATGTAGGTGCCATCATGATCCAAGATGATGGTGCTGGGGGGACGAAGAACATACGGACTCCGGGGAAGCTCCCCGGAGCTAGGTTAATAACAAGCATTTCTGGAACATGAATACACACAGATGGAAAGAGAGATTTCTGTGAAGAACATAAAAAATGTGAGGTGTTCGGGTCTACTGGACCTGAGTGTATTTAAATGTAGGTGCTATGAAACTATGTTGTCTTTCTGCACCTGCTATTCCCACACAGTTACCAAATTGTTACATTTAAAACACTTTCACCTAGAGCTGGGCAATATATCGATATTATATCGATATCGTGATATGAGACTAGATATTGTCTTCGATTTTGGATATCGTAATATCATGATATGGCATAAGTGGTGTCTTTTCCTGGTTTTAAAGGCTGCATTACAGTAAAGTGATGTCATTTTCTGAACTTACCAGACTGTTGTAACTGTTCTGTTATTTGCCTTTACCCACTTAGTCATTATATCCACATTACTGATGATTATTTATCAAAATTCTCATTGTGTAAATATTTTGTGAAAGCACCAGTAGTCAACGGTACAATATCGTTGTGGTATCGATATCGAGGTATTTGGTCAAAAATATCGTGATATTTGATTTTCTCCATATTGCCCAGCCCTACTTTCACCTGTTCTGATTAAGTTCTAAGAAATAAGCAATAGTGATCAAAAATCTTGTTTCTATTTTTTTACCTTCTTTATAATTGAATTTCCTTGTTATCTCACAAAAAAACGAAAATTATCATAAATGGGATCTAACCCTGAGCTAAAGTAAACATCTGTTAAGTATTTTTACATGAATTGTTATGGCTGTATTGATTTAAAAGCCTAATAATGTGGTGGGTCCACCAGACCTGGGAACATTGGCTGTGTTACAAAAATATGAACACCACACAAGGGTTAATGAAATACAATGTGTTGTAGCTGTGAGCAAAACTCTAAAGTTCTAAAGTAGCTAGTAACTAAAGCAGTCACATTAATGTTAGCGAAGTAGAATTAGAACGTGGTATGAAAAGAAAAGACTCCAGTGAAGTACCTGAAAGTTGTACTTAAGTACAGTACTTGAGTAAATGTACATAGTTAAGGCTGTTTTATGCTTCTGCGTCAATTCCACGCCGTAGCTACGCCGTCGCTCCTACACCGTCGTGACCCTTTCAGAGTTCTGCGTCGGGGTTGCCTTGCATCGCGGTGCATCTCACCGCCATAACGCGAGGGGGTGTCGCCTGTGTCTGTGTTCCTGACCACCGAAACGGTACTCTTAATAGAAAACCTATAGACTGTCTTGCTAAAATATGAATCTTATTTGTTTGGCTTTTTCTTGCTTAGATTTTGTAAAAGGTATCGAGAAATAGACACAGTACTATCCATTGACTTAGTTACTGTAACCAGAAAATAAATCTGAGGTTATTTGCGATGTATCTGTCAGCCAGTTTATATTAGCAAGCAAACTTTAGTACAACTGCCCACAAAGTACTTTTGTAAGACATATAGACACTTTACAAACGGATAACCCCGTCATTGTAACCACAATATGTCCGAGTTTATTTGCAAAGCTGATGTCAGTGAACTAGCATGTTGCTACTCGCTACAGTAGGCTGCTTGAATCATCGACTATCAACACACAGGACCAGTTGACCAATCACAGTCCTTGCGGTCTGCATCGCCTCGACGCAAAGTTACACATTTTTGGAGGTGCACGTCGAGCTACGACGCAGAGGGCTCTGCGTGGGTACGCCGTCGATTCGACGCAGAAGCATAAATCAGCCTTTACATTCCACCACTGGCAGTGCAGCGTTTGCATGGATCTATTTTCCCGTGAACAGAGACGTTCCACCCAGAGGAGGGATTCCTGGACGAGACTCAGGACGCAGTAAGCAGATGCTGGCGTTGGAGCAGCGCCAACATGTGCATGAGACCCGGGACCCGGATGGTGTGCATGAACAGAGCGGGAGAGAAATGTTTGCTTTTTAGATGTGAGTTTCAAATGGGGGGAGAGCCATAAAAAGCATAGGTCCAGAACTGAGTCTCCTAGTCAAGGCCAGAGGCCCGTCGGCCAAGCACTTATGCAGCACTGCTCTTTTTGGAATCATGTTTATGGTTTAGTTACACTTCCTCCTCTTCTAAAACATCAGTAACTACGCTCCAGTACTTTTTTCTAGTGATATTTTACTGTACACACCCCCGTTTTTAAACTTCCAAATGGAAAGTGGGTCTGCCGTAGAGAGGAGTGTAACACAGAAGCTGTGCCCTATTTACCCAAATTAAATTTAGAGCGAAACAGAAAACTTAAAGGAATAGTTGTTGTTAACTGTGGACAGAGCTAGGCTAGGTTTGTCTGTGCTACAGTAAATCTGTATGCTAAGCTAAGCTGGCGGTAGCTTCATATTTACAATATAGGAAAGCAAAAAAGTATATAGACAGCCGAAGTCACGCCCTTATCCGGTCCATGGGACCTATCTTTTGAAAAAATATGAACGGTAGTGAACGGGGAGAGGCAAATCATTCTTTGATCCCGTTTGAATTGAGCCATGCATTACAAATATGATGTTCGTCAATTTAAAAGATAATTTTTCAACTGAAGAAAGTCTCAGTAGGTGTAGGTTTGTCATATGACCACTTAGTTTTGTGTGAAACCGCTCAGTGAACTACATCTCTCGTCTTACACAATTGACGTCACCTAGCTTGATGCTCAACTTGCTCGCTAGATAGCTAGCTAGTTTAGCTCTGTTCCACAACACATGTAACGTTATCTTACCTGATGTCTTTTATCCAGTGAAGTGTTTTCAGCAGATAAGCAAAAGAACGAGTAAGATCCTCTGCTCATTTGAGTAACGTTACATCCCCGGTACGATACACACAGCTTTCGTAGCTTCAGTGAGACGTCACCCATGCAACTTTGAAGTGTGTAGTCTTTCTAATTACATATTTTCACAGTCTTATACTTCAACAGTTTAACAATAAACCGACATTATCTATTAAACTGATGAACATCATATGTGTAATTCATGGCTCAATTCAAACGGGATCAAAAAATCATTGTTCTTTCCCCATTTACTACCGTTTATATTTTTTCCGAGTTAAGGTCCCATGAGGTCCACCGGAAGGAGAGGGGCTTCGCCTCACTATTTCCTAAAATGTCAAACTATTCCTCACATTCTAAACAACTACAAGACTGTCCTCCCCCTGAATAATGCTCCCATAAGTCATTTTTATAAGCAGCAATTAGGACTCATCTTTATGTTTCGAGAGACAGCCCCCTCTAGTGGCCGTAGTAATTATGACGGGAGTAAAGCAGGAAGTAAGGTGACGAAGTATAAGAGTGCCACGTTTTGTGTATGGAGGCAGGTTGGGGTCAAACACACTCAGGATTTTCACCCAGGAGACCGGGGTTCATGTCCAGTTTAAAAATAAAAGGGAATGGCTGGACGGCCAGACCGCTCCCCTCGGCCAGAGCCCTTCAACAACGGCTGTGACGACTTCTCAAGGCGGCTGTCTGCTGCCAGGTCAAACTAAAAACAGCCCTAATGCTATCCTCATCGCAACAGCACTGTGTGTATTGGATGAACACTGTTGCATTGGTCAAGGCTACAGTCATATTTTTTTATGATGAGTAATAATACCCAAAAAACTGTAACTGTATCCGATCTAGATGTTTATGTCGGTCATATTTCGGTGTCTTAACCCCTTCTACACAAGACAGTAGTTGTTGTTTGATTGCTTCAAGGCCTCTTTGTTGTATTGACTTAACCTTTAATTAGCCGGGACGCATGGATGGTTTAATGACTGTGGCGCCTCCGGTCAAGGCCGCTGTAGGGAACATAAGAGCCTTTAACATCGGTGGCATCCTTCCACCGATGATAAAGCTGACATTTCAGACAAAGGTATAGGAAACAGTCCATATAGTCCTTTCTTTCCTACTATAAATATAAGCTTGTCTGTGTTCGTGTGTGTGTCCACCTGTGTGTTTATGACAGGCAGCGAGCGAGTCCGCTCCTCCAGTCTTCAGTAGGATGCTATAAAAGTCAAAAACCAAAGCAGACCCACAGGAGTATTCTTACCGAAAAATGTTCCCAGCCAGAAGAAAGCAGTAAAACGTTATGTGTTCTCTGGGAGCACTTTGAACGGAAGAACCTCGACACGACACGATGCCTGAGCTCCACTCCGGCCCTCAACATGTGATATGTCCACGGGGAAGCGAAGGCATTCGTCAACGTCCTTTCTTATCAGAGACATGTAAGAACTAAAGTTGAGGAATTTAGGCCTTAATGCACAATTATGATTTATTGCCAGATCTGATTTTTTTATTATTTCTTTTAAATGTGGCCCGCGTCAGACTCAACTGATGTCACACGATTTGACTGTCCAGACTGAGGTCGCGTTTTTAAAAGCCTGACCTGTAACGGATTTGGACCACATATGAAAGTGGCCCAAATCAGAACTACAAAAGATCAGATGCCATGTGACTTGGGCTGTTCACACCGTCATGAAAAAATCAGATATGAGCAAAAAAAAAATCGGATTTGGGTTACTTTGGTCACTTGGTCACAGCTGAAATTGCATTTTATCTTAAATAACTAAAATTATATAAAACATTAATAATTAGATTTCTGAAAAAAATCCCACATCAAAATAACTAAATAAATAAACTAAGAAGACGTAGTGACGTCTGAAGTCAAACAAGTGAAATCTAAAGTAGATTACGCTGTAGGACGTTTAAAAATTGCATCGCGATTCATTTTATATCTCAACCGGTTGTCATCTTTACACATTTATATATCAATTTTAACCGATTCACAATGTATCGCTTCATCCCTACTGACCATTCACAGACTTGTCTTTTTTTTTAGGGCGGGGTCTTAAAGAGACAGTAAAACGGAGCATTTCAGACAGCTGGTGAATACAGGTATATTCAGAAAGACAGTATGAGAAAAATAAAGTGTCTTTTTGACATTAACGCATGTAAACATGTTCTAGTAGAAACCCAAAATACTTTAGGTTTATACTTTTAGGTCCTTTGAGTGACGTTTTATTGACGTGTGTTTTTCCTAAACCATGCACCGTACATGTAGTTTTATTGTCCCGTTTTGCTCAACTCATTTACATTGTAGAGTCAGTTCTGCAGAGTTGAAATTATACTGTCAGATAATTCAAATTGATTAAACAGAAACGTACTTATTCATTTAAAGGAAATGTTTTCCGAACCAGAGGATATTATGGTAATTATGCACCCTTACAGGCATACACCCAGGCAGCAGAAGAGAACACAAAGAGGGACAAATTAAAGAAAACACAAAACAATTAAAATGCTAATTGTTTTGTATGGTACCAACATGTGGAGAGGGGAGTCTGGAGGCCTTCCTCCAGAGCCTCCTCCAACATGGCCTACTATTACATCTGCTGTGTGAGTGCCAGTGCGCAATTTTGTAAAAAGGGAGTAAAGGAAAGAGCCTTTTTGAAAGTTGTTTTTTCAGTTTGCATCACATACTTCTGTAAAGTTTTAACCCTTAAGCCTAGTTCAGACCAAAGATTTGAGTTAAAACTTGCAATTACTTGCAACACACAGTTCTGCAGCGTTCTGAAAGCTGCCAGTTTACACCAATGAGACGAGGCGAGGCAGTGTATCATCTCCATAGCAATGACTCTTTGTACTTCCGTTCTAACTTCCGACTTCCAGGTTTTTTGTCGCTGGACATATCATTTGATGCGTCTACATATGAATGTGGATAACGTTGGTGATAGTGAGATACTTGCTGCAGTTACATTTCTAGTGATGAATTGGCGAAAACATTTTATTCCTCTGATTCACGGCTTTGTCCTAGGCGCTCCCTCTCTTCAGTCACTCTCTAGCTCGCTAGACCGTACTTGCTCGCAGGTGCTTGTTGAGCCTCCGTCCATCTGCCATTTCGACCAGTTGATAGGTTGTAACATAGAAATAAAATGAATTATAGATCATTTTATTTCTATAGTTTATAACTGACTTTACCAGCTGACTTCTCTATTGGCTGTTGAAACAGGTGGCATCTCTTACGTTCTAAAACCAGCCTCTGGAGACTGGACCAGCTGACTTCTCTATTGGCTGTTGAAACAGGTGACATCTCTTAAGTTCTAAAACCAGCCTCTGGAGACTCCACCAGCTGACTTCTCTATTGGCTGTTGAAACAGGTGACGTCTCTTACGTTCTAAAACCAGCCTCTGGAGACTCCACCAGCTGACTTCTCTATTGGCTGTTGAAACAGGAGACGTCTCTTACGTTCTAAAACCAGCCTCTGGAGACTCGACCAGCTGACTTCTCTATTGGCTGTTGAAACACTTGACACTTTTTCTATGCAACGTTCTAAAACGGGGTCAGCCCTATGTTCCCACAGCCCAATAGTCCCACAGCCCTATGTTCCCACATTTCTAAGATTTTTCTTAAAATTAGGCCCTATGTTAGGGTTAGGGTTACATTCCATCTGTAGTCCATTACTACTGGATAATAGGTTGGGTGTAATTGAACCAAATTGGGAGAAAGGGGGATAAAATCGCCCGCCAGAGGCCATGGGAGATCGTTGATGATCCTGTTTAAATCAATCTAAAATAAAAACTTGTTCTTATTTATGACACAATTTTAATACTTTTATTAATTATTATGGTTTATTGACCTTACATAACCGCTGAGGTTGAACTGATTTTGGGGATAGGAAGCATTTGAAGATACTCCAAGAAATGACATCACAACAAGCGAAAACACAGCACTTTTTATTGTTGAAAGATGTTCTTTCAGTTTGCATCCCATACTTCTGTAAAGGTCTGACATTAAGTGTCACTTTGAGGGCACACGCATTGTTGTGTATTTTGGGCTACTATTAGATCCGTAGTTGAAGTACACCTTATGGATTGTGGGTAACTTTAGCTTCCGCCGTTAGTGTTAGCAAATATCCTCTATACTAAAGATAGCACATTTCAAACAGTGCCAATGGTATAAAACGGTCCACACTTCCTGTCTCCTAAAGGGGCGTGGCCTCGTTTGAACGTGTAGTGAACATTGTGTGGATGGATGAAAAGTTATATTTAAATAATTTGTTAATATGTTCTTTTTCTAACGTTCAATATTTACACAGCTAAAAGACATATTTAGTATCATGGAGATTAGTTTTGTTAGGGCTCTGTTACCAGATCTCGCGACAGTTTGGTCCTGAGACAGAAACAGGTCTCAAACAAAGCTAATTTTCTCCTGATGTGTCCGTCTGAAAAATGCCATTTTAGTGTCAGAATGTTCTGGAGATATGTGGCTTATGAGAAATGGGTCCAATTTATACTTTTGGACTACAGGGCGAAATAATCGCTCATAATCTGTGTTCACGTTCACTTCTTACGTTGGAATCAATACTCTCAGGACCTGCCGCGAGTCTGCTAAAGAGGCGTGGCCGTGCGGAGCCCATGGGACACAGATACAGGAAACTACTCTGAGTCTGGGCGTCTCAGTTCTAAACCGTCTGTGGAGACATGCTGTTGGGCTAATTAACGGTTAATGTTCCGTCATAGTCCGGGTTATCATTGTTATATCTAGTAACATGCAAACAGTAGGGGTGCAACGGATCACAACACTTACGGTTCGGATCTGATCACGGTTTGGAGTCACGGATCGGATCCATTTTGGATCAGCACAAAAAAGGGGGGAGTTGAAATGATTTATTAAAAATGTAATAACAATAAGTTTTAACAATAATTACTTCTTTCACCAGTAAATTGTTTATAAACGACAAAAACAGATGAGAAAAGGGTATTTTACTGTATCTTTGAATGCACCACGAGGTTTACCAGTTTCAAGTAAACGCACCATGTAGTCCTGTCTGTGTTGTTTTTACAACAACAGCAGTGAACAAGTGCTAGTTTGTGTCTTTTAGTTCATTGTCGGTACGTGAACTGTGCTGCCTGCACGATCCGATATGCTCATGCGCATAAATACGTAGTAGAAAATGTGACGGTTTCCCTACACTATTTGTAATACGCATGTGTTGAAATATGCTGCCTGGCTTGAAATTTAAATTATAAACACACACGTTTGTTTTCCATTTTTCATGAGCTGAACTCAAAGATCTAAGACTTTTTCTATGTACAGAAAATGCCTATTTCTCTCAAATATTGTTGACAAGATAATCCATCCACCTCACAGGTGTGGCATATCAAGATGCTGATTAGACAGCAGGATTATTGCACAGGTGTGCCTTAGGCTTGCCACAATTTTATTTATTTTTTTATTTAACCTTTTTTTATTCAAGGTTCACTGAGCCTCTCTTTTGCAGGATCGCCCTGATCACATTCACACAGTTACACATTCATACCTGGAAGCTGCCCAGTACTACCACAGTCTGATCTGATCACATTCATACTGGAAGCTGCCCAGTACTACCACAGTCTGATCTGATCACATTCATACTGGAAGCTGCCCAGTACTACCACAGTCTGATCTGCTGCCACTGAGCAGCTCCACTGGAGCGGTTGGGGTTAAGGGCCTTGCTCAAGGGCACCTCAGTGGTGGTGATGAGGGAGGGACAAGCGCTGCTCTTCACTTTCACCACCCAGATTTTATCCTGTCGGTCTGGGGATTGAACCGATGACAAGCTCGCTTCTCTAACCTTTAGGCCACCACTGCCCTTACAATGAAAGGCCACTCTAAAATGTGCAGTTTTACTCTATTGGGGGGGTCCAAGAACAGTATCTGGTGTTATGGTTAGGGTTAGGGAAGTGCTGACTAACACAGATTTAGACAATATTTGAGAGAAATAGGCCTTTTGTGTACATAGAAAAAGTCTTAGATTCAGCTCATGGAAAATGGGGGCAAAAACAAAACTGCTGCATTTATAATTGGTTCAGTGTATAAAGATATTTAAATTAAGTACGTATTGTCACTGATCCAAAACTGCATATCGACGTCCGTGTACTACTCCCTGGAGACATTGTTATTTTTGTGACATGTAGTGTGGGGATGTTGTGATGTTTTTAAATGTAGCTTACGCTATGCATTACGAGGTGTTTACGTGGTTGCCAATCCAAAATAATGAAGGAGTTGTTACATGTTACATGAACATACGCCATTTTGGTTACATGTGGAATTAAGTTCCATCAAAACGAACACCAGAGCACTGTGAAATGAATGAAATTCCCGCAGTGCAATGGTGCGCAAGCGTGGAACAGATCGTGCAGTGTCGTAAAACAGGATTATTATCTGCGCATGCGCGAACATCTTGCGCATGTCCCGGTGTTTACGCTTTTAGCGGTCAGCCTTTTAACCGTGTTTAATCCAGCTAGTAAACAGCAAAGAATACAACACGCATGCATTGCCACGTGGAGTTGTTTGATTGACGGCTCATCAGAATAACAGGCTGTGATGTGAGAGACGCCTAACCTCCTGCACTAAGACATTCCCAACACACACTGCCCCGCTAGTGCTGAGTAAACAGAAAAATGGAAACGCCGGTTATTTAACAAGCCTCCGCCTCTCCACCCTCACCCCACCCCTCGTCTCCTCCCATCCCCTGCCCTCGTCCTGCACCCCTGCCCCAGCATCCCCGCCTCTTTACACATTAAGTATGCATTGATTCAGCCTTCCCCTGCGTTATAAATACAGCATCGATCCGCACCGCGATCAATACACTCATTCACATGCATAGAGCCACTTTGATAACTCTCCCACTCTGAGCCTCTTGCCATAGCATCCTCCTCTCTCCCTCTCTCTCTCCGCCTTTCTCTCTCTCTCCCTCTCTCTCTATCTGTCCCTCCCTCTCTCACCCTCTCTTTCTCTCTCTCTCCCTCTCTCACTCTTTCCCCCTCCCTGCCTCTCTCTCTCTCTCTCTCTCTCTCTCTCTCTCTTTCTTTCTCCATCTCAATAGCTTGACATACTGTACATCATTTATTATTTTATCCCTATAAATATATATATACTGTATGTGATTAAAGACACTTACAATCAGCTGTATGAATCCCTCAGATGACAGACTCCAATCAATAATTTACCTAAATCATCATTACGGTGCATAAGCATGAATGCATGTCCATTCTTGGTTACTGTTAATATTCATTCAGAGAGAAACTGAATGCATAATTTTTAAGATACCTTTTGCAGTCCAGACCTGCCTTCTTTAGGCTCCATCTACTCTACTATGTTTTGGTTTAAAAATGAATATCTTTTGCTACGTTTTGTACCTTGTGTCCATAATACTACCGCGTGTCACGAGCCCCTAAAACGGAGACATTTGGAAACACTGCTGGACGGACGCAAACGGAGACCTTTGGACAGGGGCGGAGCCAGATGTTGTAAACCTTTGGGGATCAGCCCAAACATAGGAGGGGACCTGGGTTATTCTCCATTTACAGCAGCTATATGCACTATTTGTCAAGCCGTTTCATAACAGAATGCCTAAAAATAAGTACATCGTTTTGTGTGAGAGTTTCTGAGGAAAAGAATCATCCTGTAGAGCCGACATCCTGTTTGTATCTAATTGTTCTCCAACTGTCTTCATCACTCTGAAACCAGAACACAACAAATGTTGAGGATGACTTTTTTCCACTTCTGACATCTAAAGAGAGGCAAAACATTGTCTGATGTTACTATTTTTAGTTACTAATATAGTTAGGGTAGGAATTTGTCTCACAGAGTTCACAGAATGAATGAAGATATTTGCCCAGTAACAGAACTTTTGCTCCGTTGATTTGCCGGTCCAGTCAGAGACTAAGGGGAAACGAATTTAGTTGAAGTTATTTTAAAACCCTAAAAGATCGGTTAGGTAGCTTACATACCCTTCAGCAGTCTTGCATTGCCAGACCTTCCTCCACAGCGCTGCAAAAGAGGGTCTGGCTAGTCCACACAGCATTCCGGGATGGGAGAAAAACGTGCTCCGGTTTATTGGCATTTCTTTTAACCAATCACAATCGTCTCGGGCGGTTCTAAGCCCTGCATGGAGCCCCGGGAGCCTCTGCAAAATAGCCTTGGGAAGGAACTTGTTTTGGTGGAATGTATGTACGTTCAAAAGTTCTTTTAGTCGTGCACCAGATTGGACAGATAGTCTAGCTAGCTGTCTGGATTTACCCTGCAGAGATCTGAGGAGCAGTTAACCATAGTCCTCACAAATCCACCGGAGGTTAGAACGCCAACACAAAGAGAGAGGAAGGTAACGGACATCCAGCCTAAATGAGTGAAATCCGGCAGAATTTCCGTCGGCAACGGAACAATCCCGGAAGTGGAACGTCTTGGATATAAACTAGGACATGAGTCAGTCTTATCAGTCAGGTAGCTTCCAGACCTTTCAGTAACAGTTCCACCTCGTCCTCGCTCCAAGATAATAACTCCCTGCTCTTATTTTTCACCGTTGTTGTTCTTTCTCCAAAGTAGTTTCTGTATTTTTTAACTTATACATCTATGATCTTCAACCGCACGAGTAACGTCAGAGAATCTGCTTCCTGTTTACACCGGCGCATGCCCAGTGTGTGTGAACGGTCATGTGATATGTGATGTCAGACGTGTTAATATGGACAGAGATTAGTTCTGCTACTGGAGCTAAAACTCTTGTGTGAACGGAGATCGTTTTTGTCTCAAAATGCACTTAAAAAATTAAAGGTAGCAGTGTAGATGTGGCCTTAGTTTATGGGGGTATACCTCTAATTACGAGGGTTCTGCTACATTATTTATGGACATAAAATGATTCAAATCAAAAGTTAAAGATACATAGCAACACCCAGCACTTCAGTATTAATTCACACACAGAGGCCAAAGAAAGAGCTGCACGCTCGAGACGTTCCCTTCCGAAACCCTAACTTCATTAAAAGTAAAGATTTAAAATGCTTATTAGCTGACTGATAGATGGATAGCAGAACCACACGCGGCACCATTTATATGATTATTTGCTCCTTTTTTTTCGACAGACATCTGGATGGAAAAGCCATTTTCTGGAAACTGCGAATAAGAAAAGACTTGCCCGGCTATAAAAGGGAAGCAATTCACAAGTTACAACTGCATTTCTAATCAGAAGAGGAATGGAAATGGAAACAAAAACTCCAGCCGTGTTTTTAATCAGGCTGCATGTGGGCCACTTTAGATAACATCCAGGTTGTTTATTGGCTCTATATGTGAATAAAAACCGATGCAGAGACTCTCCTCATCACTCCAGCTGCTCAACACGTCAGAGGTACTAAAAAGTGGGATTTTAGAAAACTGCTTTTTCACAATTACTTTCAGTTTTATTTACTTTCTACCGTCGTTCCCACCCTCTCCCCTCTTAAGGAAGTGAAGGTTGTTGACGATCTTTACAGGTCTCCGTCCCTGTTGTGCACTTAAGTAGCTCCTCATTGCTTTTATGGCGACTCACTAAAACCTGTCTTGTAAAAAGCAGTCTGGAGGAAGGCAAGGAAAGGTGGAACACATTCATAAAAACAGAAACAGGGGGGGAGAAAAAAAATCAATGCCCATTTCTTCACCATCTATGAATTTTATTGACGCATCCCGCCTCTATATCACTCGGTCACAAGTTTCACTTTAGAAAGCTGCGGAAGAAAAGGTATCTAGAGCTGCAAAGATGAATCGATTCATCTTTGCATCGTCAACTCTTAAATTAATCGCCAACTATTTTGATAATTGATTAATTGGTTTGGCTTTTTATGATTCTCTGATGTCAGCTCCCTAAATGTGAATATCTTGTAGTGTCTTCTCTCCTCTGGGACAGTAATCTGAATATCTTCTAGTCTCTTCTCTCCTCTGTGACAGTAATCTGAATATCTTCTAGTCTCTTCTCTCCTCTGGGACAGTAATCTGAATATCTTCTAGTCTCTTCTCTCCTCTGGGACAGTAATCTGAATATCTTCTAGTCTCTTCTCTCCTCTGGGACAGTAATCTGAATATCTTCTAGTCTCTTCTCTCCTCTGGGACAGTAATCTGAATATCTTCTAGTCTCTTCTCTCCTCTGGGACAGTAATCTGAATATCTTCTAGTATCTTCTCTCCTCTGGGACAGTAATCTGAATATCTTCTAGTCTCTTCTCTCCTCTGGGACAGTAATCTGAATATCTTCTAGTCTCTTCTCTCCTCTGGGACAGTAATCTGAATATCTTCTAGTCTCTTCTCTCCTCTGGGACAGTAATCTGAATATCTTCTAGTGTCTTCTCTCCTCTGGGACAGTAATCTGAATATCTTCTAGTGTCTTCTCTCCTCTGTGACAGTAATCTGAATATCTTCTAGTCTCTTCTCTCCTCTGTGACAGT
Source organism: Zingel zingel (assembly GCA_023566125.1). NCBI lineage: Eukaryota > Metazoa > Chordata > Actinopteri > Perciformes > Percidae > Zingel > Zingel zingel. Next base: position 2,567,653 of record CM042314.1, on the reverse strand, counting down.
AATCTGAATATCTTTGAGTTGTGGACACAACAAGACATTTGAGGACGTCATCTTGGGATTTTTGGGAAACACTGACCCAAATTTTTCACAATTTTCGGACATTTTAGAGACCAAACAACTCATCCAGAAAAGAATCGAGACAATGAAAATGTAGTCATTTACTCCAGTACTGTTGAGGTACTTGTACTTAGGGCCAGGTATCGTTCAAAAATATTCGATACCGGTTAACGATACCAATACCGTGACTTCACAACACATTCTCAATCCCATCGCGTAAAATACGGACACTTGGTCAGGTGCCTTTGGCGTTGTTATCTGTGTGTGTGTGTGTGTGTGTGTGTGTGTGTGTGTGTCTGTGTGTCTGTGTGCGTGCGTGTGTGTGTGTGTGTCTGTGTATGGAAATTATAAGACCTATCTTTTTGATCTGGCTTTTAATTTAGAGTTAATCATAGATTTTTGTATCTGTTTTAATTTTGTTCTGTGAAGCACTTTGGGCAGCATGAAAGGTGCTAAATAAATAGAGTGTGTGTGTGTGTGTGTGTGTGTGTGTGTGTGTGTGTGTGTGTGTGTGTGTGTGTGTGTGTGGGTGTGTATTTTCTTCCACCACTGTTATTTGCAGCCCTAGATGTATCACATGTAATTTGTACATTTGCACTTTTTCCTCTCAGTGCTAACATTTGGAATAAATGGGAAGAGTCAACGTGAAACAGGCCTCTCTGGATCATGCAGCTGCACATTCAAAATGACTCAAATGTCAGAACCTCGCTCTGCATTTGTCAGGGTGTAGAACAAGCAGACACATAATGTCATTTTGTCGCTGTGCTTTACAGCTGCTCCGCTCTGACGGGGAGAGCTGTGCCTGGCGGTGTGTCTCATCCTAAAGATCAGCCTTAATTGTGCCAACGTGCACGAGGACCCCACCGCCGTCCTCAGCGGGATTCTAATTGGCTTAAACTTAAGTTAACCTTTCTGCAGCTTTGCTGTACGAGCAGTCAAAACCACATTACGAAAGGGATCTTAAAGCAACAGAATATTGGGAACCATCACACAACTCTGTCAAATGTTCTGGATGGACAGGAGCATGTTGCACCAGTGTGTTGACTTTGGATTGATTCATTCACACTGAACAAAATTATAAACGCAACACAATTGTTTTTGCCCCCATTTTTCATGAGCTGAACTCAAAGATCTAAGACTTTTTCTATGTACAGAAAAGGCTGATTTCTCTCAAATATTGTTGACAAGACTGTCTAAATCTGTAAGTGAACACTTCTCCTTTGCAGAGATAATCCATCCACCTCACAGGTGTGGCATATCAAGATGCTGATTAGACAGCAGGATTATTGCACAGGTGTGCCCTAGGCTGGCCACAATGAAAGGCCACTCTAAAATGTGCAGTGTCAGTATCTGGCTCGGCATGTTCCATAGGCTCGCTGTAAACTCGGAAAAACTGCTTCTAACTTTAGTGCCTCCTGACTCCTGGAACAAATTTCAAACACTTTCTTGAAATGAACTGACTTGGGTGCCCAGGTAGCTCTGTTGGTACAGTGGGCGCCCATGTATAGAGGTCTACTCCTCAACGCAGCGGGCCGAGGTTCGACTCTGACTTGTGGCCCTTTGCAGCATGTCGTTCCCCCCGCTTTCTCTCCCCTTTTATGTCTTCAGCTGTCCTGTCAAATAATTTTCTTTTCTGTGTTGTGTTGTTGGCTTTGAGATTACTCGATGGCGTTGCAAATGAGGACTGCCCCTCAATGATCTCTCGGCTCAAAATAAAGGTTGAATGAATGAATGCATGGGTTCCTTAGATTAATTCAACAGTAGGTAGCATAAAGTAAATAAAAATAATAATATAACATATAGTCTGTGAAAAAAGGGGCAGAAGAAATTAATAATGAAATGAGGCGGGAAGATAAATAGACAAGAAAGAGAGAAAAGGTAAAAATCAAAGGCTTTGGGCCGCACAGATCTCAGAAAACGCATTCAGATTTCCTTTATCCACCCCGGTCCAGATATGTCATACGTTCACCAAAAGAAAAAGAAAAAATCCACTGCTCAAATCTCTGATATTTTTTACTTCTCAGATTTAAGAGTGCTCTTCTTTTACTCTTCAAAGACATGCAAATGCTCTCTCTCTCTCCCTCTCTCTTTCTGCTTATTAAATGCATTAGAGAGAATCAAAGTTGAGGTGTGCTTTGAGTGCATTCAAAGAGGGTGCTGATTGGAGCTCGGAAAGGGAAAAGATGGGAACCCCTCTCAGTGTCCCTGCGCCCATTACTGTACACTTCTTCATTTAGCACCAATTAGATTCCCAGTTCCTCATTTCTGCTGCTAATGCCCAGGCTTGCAGGGGGTCCATGCTAAATTAAGCACTGGATCTTCATTGCGGCCTGCAAACCAATTGATTTTGCCCCTCAATCAATTTATTTCATTAGTTATACATTCCTCCCCCCTCCTCCCCCCTTCTCTCTCTCTCCAGCCATCTCGTCTCAGGAGCCGGCGCGAGCAGAGTGACCTATCCCGGAGCGTGACACAGAGGAGAGTGATTTGAATGATAACCAAATAGCTAGCGCGGCCTCGGCGGTGTTTAAAGATCATATGTAAATCCAATGTCGGGGGGTGGGGGGGAGAAATTGCTCGGTGGGGTTCTGTCAGAAAACAATTTAGTGATCGTTAAAAGGAATGCCTCGCCCGTCGCGCAAAACCTCTGCAAATTAAATCAATGCAGCCACCGGTCTCTGCCACCTTTCACTTCTATCAAACCCCCCTCTCCTCCCTCCCTCCCTCCCTCTCCTCCTCCCTCCCTCTCTCCATCTTTCTTCTCTCGCACACGGACGTAAAGATGCCCACAGAGGAAGACGGAAAGTGAGAGCCCTAAAACCTTAAAGATTCTCCGGCTAAGAAATAGATAAGGATGGTTTATTTTTATTACTCGGCTCCCTCCACTCTGCAGTTTTGGAATTATGAAAGGGTAAAAAAAAATAAAAATACTGCAAGTGCTAAGCCGCGGTGTAAATAGCACAAAGGGAACACAGCGTGACACATGCATGATGACAGGCGTGATAATGCAACATGAGATGCAGGGAGTTTGAAACGGACCCCACCCAGGATGATCTCACCGTTTATCCTAATGAGATGAGTTACTATAGCAGCGGCAGACAGAACACATCACTACAGCGGTAGTTAGGGAGAAAAATACTCCTAAATGTTAACCCCCCCCACCAAGAGCCAGTCATGCTTGACTCCTATCCCTAAAGCCTGCATGTGTCAATCACATTCCCCCGGGGGAGAGGCTGCATGTTTCATAAGACTAAGGCAATAAAAACATGTTGTGGAAAAATCTACATTTGGTAGAGATGGAGGTGACATCACTCGCGTCAACATGTTTGCAGAGTCGTGTGCCAGTACAGGCTACACTGATGTGGTTTGCAGTTGGAAAAAAGCAGAATGTTGTTTGCTATTTCTCAGCTGTTGGAGCAGCAGAGATGTGTGAGGCTGGGTGGGCTGGCTGGCATGTATGCATGCAACACATGTACATTTGCTGTGTTGTCTGCAGGGTGTGGCGTCATACACAGTGTCACAGCGAACACATACTGGGAGAAAGAAAAGAACTACCCCATGTGTTGTCTGAGAGGCTTGTAACAGCATCTTTGTTGAGGATAACACGCAGTGTCACACACACACACACACACAAAATCTCTGTTGTGTGTGTGTTTGTGTGTGTGTGTGTGTGTGTGTGTGTGTGTGTGTGTGTGTGTGTGTGTGTGTGTGCATTTGTACTGCAAAATCTATACTGTGTGTGTGTGTTTGTATGTGTGTGTGCGTGAATGTGTGTGTGTGTGTGTGTGTGAGAGTGAGTCTGTGTGTGTGTGTGTGTGTGTGTGTGTTCTTGTGTGACACATACACACACACAGACTCACTCACAGTATAGATTTTGCAGTACAAACGCACACACACACACACACACACACACACACACACACACACACACACACACACACACACACTCACACACACATACACACACACAGACAGTAGAGATTTTGCAGTACACACACATTGTCTCTGCTTTTCAAATGGCACCTGATATCCGCCAGCGTCTGGGAATCAAATTAAGCGAGCGACTGCTGCTGAGGCCTGCTTCTCTTTTTTTCCCTCATCCGCCATCCCTGGGCATAATTAATTTTATCATCAGCGTCATTATTATTGTTAAATTGTTTTTCATATTTCTTCATTTTTTTCTCTCTCTCTCACACCCCCACCCATCCAACCCACCCACCCATCGCCTTGCCCGGAATACCAAGTGTATGCTAATGTGTTTTGGAGATTGCCAGCGCGCGCACATGGAGATGGAGAGAGAGACAGAGAGGAATGAGAATGAGAGAGAGAGGGTCTGAGATGAGGAGTGGGAGACAGAGAGAGAAGTAGGGGGGGGGGGAGCAGGAGAGCAATGAGTTTGGGAGGCAGGTGGAGGAAGGGAGGCGGGGGGTGTTCAGGTGGGGGGGGGGGGGGGGGGGGGCATTACGTATTCCGCCAGCGTATTTGGAACCCAATTAATCAAGCGGAGGAGAGGAGAGATGCAGAAAGGATGAGATCGCCCTTCACGTTGATGAGGCCTGGCCGGGGCAAACGCTCAGCCACCTGAGCTCCTAACAGCCATGCCGACACACAGGAATTATGGCAATATCTCCCCCCACGCCCCCACTTCTCTCTCTGTCTCTCGCTCAAACATACACTCTCTCCCGTCCACCCTCTTTTTCCTCATCCCTCTCTTTGTGCTAATGTAACAGAGACTCTCACCTTCCCCACTTCTTCCTCTACCAAAAGCTATTTACCTTGCACATTTTTCACCCCCGAGGAGTAAAAGTCCAACAGTTATTTTCTTGTCTGGTCTTGTGTTAAATACAACATTACAAAGTTTTCACATCAAATGAGAGTTCGGGGCTTGATGTGGGTATGATTTCAAATACACTGATAAAGTAGAGCACAAGAGACACGAAAGAAAGAAGGTTTTCAAGGTAACTCTCATTTCAGGCGGTTCTCATGAACTCTTCGTACATATAGCTACAGGAAAGTAATGCACTGTAATTTGTATGTACGTATTCCACATATGTATTACTGTATGCAGCACATTGACTGGCGCTGTATAGGAGCGCTCTGGCCTACGTAGGAAGGAGGTCGGTGTGGATGTTTGGCTCCTTAAACACAGAACTTTTTAAGTGGTGGAGCAGAGTTTGTGTCCCGGAAGAAGTTAAGGAGAAAACACAAGACTTTCACCCAGGAAACGGGTGTTTGTGTCCCTTAAGGGGACCGGTGTTTTCATCCAAACCACAATCTTTGTTTCTAATTTGAACTATTCAATTTGGTGCCAAAGCATCGTTGCCGCATGACGTTCACCTTCTGTCGGATAAAGTTAACTGCGACGGTCGCTGAATGAACCGTCACCTCACGGTACTCTGTACTGTAGAAGTATTTCTATAAGCTAGATGTGTTAATCTCAGTATTAAAGTTGTATTCCCTTGTATAATGTATAGACTCGGGACACACAGATAGTTAGCTTATGCTTTGATTACCTTATAGTTCAGGAGTGTTAGGAACTATTTTTCTGTACCAGACGGAGAGGTGGAACGCCAGGGGGGTGGCTCTTGGGTGTGTGTGTGTGTGTGTGTGTGTGTGTGTGTGTGTGTGTACAGTACCCGGTTCACAGATTTCTCGGCTATATTTCACTGTAAAGACCGCTAAACTTAAAGCTATAGTGTGTAGTTTCTGTCGCCCCCATGAGGGATTCTAAGTAATGACAACAACACTGTCGACACATCCAAATGATGCAAGCCTTCTGTGATCACGTACCACCCCCACCCCTCCTCCACACAGTTGCTAACACGGAGGACTCTTCAGAAGAGGTCATTATCTTGGAAGTTTTTATGTTCTCTTTGTCTCCAAAGCTGAACGCTGCTGTTGTCTTTTCTCAGCGGTGACGTAAAACACATCCTTCGAGCTTCTGCACGCGCCATATATATAGCCATAATGAGAAATACAGAGTGTTTTGTGGAGATGGAAGTCTTATTTAGCCTTGAATTCAATTCAGTTCAATTTTATTTATAGTATCAAAACATAACAAGAGTTATCTCAAGACACTTTACAGATGGAGTGGGTCTAGACCACACTATATCAACTCATTTGGCAATGGCTTGAATGTAACGCACGTTCATTAATATAAAACGCGCACTATAGCGTTAACTGTCATGTGACCGGCCGGTGGTCTCCATAATACGGATACCATAAAAAATTGTTGTGCATAGGCTTTCGTACAATATCATACCAACCTGTTCATGAGAATATGTTGCTCATTTGTTTATCATATTGTATCTCTTTGGAAAAGATGAATCCCTTAAAGCAGAGATATTGAACAGGGGGTCCGTGACCCTTAGGGGGTCTTCAGAGATAGTGCAAGGGGGCCGCCAAATTATATGAACCCAACTTATTAATGGCAAGATAAATTGGCCTATTTGTGAAGATTCACTGTGCCTTCCACATGTATGTTTAACGTAAAAACATGATGATCATGTGCTTTACTATGCAAATGTGCAATACTATTCATTCATTTACAATACATCACATAGTCGTACAGATAAATATTCTGCTGGAAATGATGTATTCTGTTTGTGTATATATATATATATATATATATATATATATATATATATATGTATATTCATAGAGCTCTATTTATTACCCTGTTTTTAATCTGTGTTTTTAAAAGGAGCCATGCTCGTAATTTCATTCATGCTTTACATTTCTGTGTTTTGCTCAGTGACAATAAAAGAAATCTTAAATCTTGATGTATAAATAATAACCTATTTATTTTCATCCCTTCGGCCCAGTTTAATATGAAACAATATAGTATACAATATATGCAGCAGAGGGTCCTTTCTTGGTCTCTCTTTCAGCTAAGGAGCCCCTGGCCTAAAGACTTTGAAGACCCCTGCCTCAAAGAGTTACCTTCAGTGCCACCTTCCCTGTCTGCTGCAGCAGTGCAGCTCCCCCCCTCTCCTCCTCTCCGCACATTCGGGGTCAAGCCTTGTGGCGGCCAGCCACCACCGGCGATCGTTGGCAAATTGACCGTCTCATAGAGGAAGAGAGACCGAGAGAAAAACTCCAGTCCCCCGTTGACTTAATTTGATTCCCCTCCCTAGAATGCAGGCCAATAGATCCCGTATCTACATAGTGCTCTGCACAGGGTCTATAAATATTGACCCTCCATTTCCTGTGTGTGGCGTTAATGAAGCATTTAGTATACCCACAGCATTATGGAGGACCTGTGTAAAGCCACCTCTCCCTCTGTCAATGCCATCCAATCCCACACACGCACACACACACACACACACACACACACACACACACACACACACACACACACACACACACACACACACAATAGATGGACTAAGGTGCCAAGAAAGCAGACTTCCTAAAGGTAGTTGAAAAAGGTCACTTTAAATGCCTCTTTAGAAAGTAAAACAGAAACACATACTTATCAGTTTCTGCAATGAAAGAACTTGAACTCATAAACTGTGGACACAAACTACAAAACATAACATTTCTTTGATTAAAGCTGAAGGAAAATGCACCTACTTATTTCCTTGCCCCCCGAAACAACCGCCTGTTGTTGCGCAAGTGCCCTTCCTCCTTATAAAGAAGTATTTGAATGAAAAGAGGATCTTTTCGTGAGACTGGGCTTTCTATGCACAGCCCAGTCTCACGGCAGTTCGTGAAATGGTCACATTATTGAATCTATTGATTTGTGTACTGAACACGTTAATGTCGTTATTTTTGTGTGGTCAGCACGAATTTTAAATGAATGTATTTCAATGGGAAAATCAGTGCAGGGAGGTTGGTCGGGGTGGTGGATGGGTCAAACAACGCAGGACACCCCCAGATCGAGGATCGCGTCCAGCGTGTTGCAGTTCCTTTCTGCGTTATTCTCTTCCTAACCACAACCGTCCTGTTGTTGTCGGCGTCTCCTGCATGCGATGGTTCCTTTCCCATTTCTTCTTTTCCTAACCACAACCGTCCCGTTGTTATGGCCGGCGTGTGGCGTTTCATGTCCCTGTTGTTGCGTGCCACAGAGACTGCAGATCGTGTCCCTGCGCCTGGGGATCGCGTCCCGCGTGTGGCAGTCCGTCCCGTTGTTGTCGCCGACGTGTGACGTTTCATTTCCCCGTTGTTGCGTCCTCCAGAGCAGCCCAGTGTCATGGAAGTTCGTGAAATGGTCACTTTAGCCTCCATTTTTGCAATACAGGAAACAGTATGGCGCCCACTTCCTGTTCACAAACATGTATGTACTATGCACTCAAACGCGTCACTTTGAGGTTTTCTGATGTCATGTCACTCTTATGTAGATACCGTCAAGAAAAGTGTTACCAAAAAAACTACTCAATTACAGTAATGTGACTAATTGTAATTGGTTACTTTCCACATCTGGCGGTGATGTAAAGAAGCGGGAAAAGACGGATGATGTACAACCCCCCCCCCCCCCCCCCCCCCCCACACACACACACACACACACACACACACACACACACACACACAGACACACAGCAGAAGTTTGTTTTGACCAAAAGGTGACGCCACCAGCGCCTCGGAGCCCGAGCCAGCCTTTTCTTTTACCACACACTGAGTGTGAAGGACAGTTTCCTGGAAATGTCCTCTTGGAGTTTTTTCTCCATCACATGGCTCCCCACATGTCTCAGCTCTCAGCACACCCCCCACCCCCCCGATCTGTCACCCCCACTTCTCACCTGTCACCCCCCCTCACCTCACAACCAAACACCCTCCATCTTTTTATTTTTATTTTTTTTGGGAGAAAAAATGAAATAATTTTGTTGTGGGGTCCCCGGGCGGTTTTGTAATTTCATGCCTGTGTATGATAATTTTATGCTGTCCTGCGTCGCGTAACTCAGGGCTGCCAAACGTTGACAGGTGATAAATACGATCTTTTCCGCCCCGTGTGCAACAGACCTGAAAAAAAAAAAAAAAAAAAGACAGACAGGAGGGGGGTCTGGGGTTTGTAGGGGGGGGACGACGACTGGCGGAGGCCTTGGTGGAAACGTCGTGCACAGCGGTGTCGCCAGTGTTGGAGCAATTTCACGGCTTGCCCACCCCACCTTCCCTCACCCACACACCTTCATTCACTTACAGCATGCCTCCCCACATCTCCCTTATCTCTCCCCCCCCTCTCTCTCTCTCTCTCTCTCTCTCTCTCTCTCTCTCTCTCTCTCTCTCTTTTCCTCCCTCCCCCTCATCTTTTCTGATCTCTCTCTCTCTCTCCTGTCTTTCCCCTCCCTCCCTCCCTCCCTCCATCCTCCTCTAACCCAGGAGAGACTGAGAGGACAAGAACCTTCAGGTAGCCTTGAACAGCCGGGATAGTGATCAGTGCCTTTCAGGAATCACAGGAAACGCCCAAGCGGACAGTTTGCAGAGGAGCAGTTTTCCACAGGGGTGGAATGTAACTAAGTACATTTGCTCAAGTACTGTACCGAAGTACAAATGTTGAGGTACTTGTACTTTACTTGAGTCTAATCTTTTTGTGCCACTTTCTACTTCTGCTCCGCTACTTTTCAGAGTAATGAGAGATAGAAATGTTATACTTTTTACTCCACTATATTCATCTGACAGCTTTAGTTACGTTACAAATTTAGATTTTTTTGCACACAAAGCACATGTAGTTTGTAAACTATTAATACATTTTAATTTATAAATTCCAGTTTCTAAAATGTGAGGACTTTTCTGCATTGAGTACTTTTACTTTTAGTAGTTTAAAGGGTGATTTCGTTTTTTTTTCAACCTGGACCCTATGTTTTTGTGTGTAAGTGACTGATAGGAACAACCGTCTTTGACATTAGTCCAGTATTAAGCTTGAACGCTGTAATCAGCAGCCGCAGACCGGGCTGCAATGTAACCCTATGGGGCAAATGTTCAGTGTCACTTTGGTCAACTAAAAGTGCTCGTTTTGTTGCTGATCGACTCAGATTATTATTATGGAGCTGATAGTCTTAATTAGCTTTGTATCAACTCATTTGGCAACGGCTTGAATGTAATGGACGTTCATAAATATCAAAAATGTACACACTAAAGATTTTAAGGGTATTTAAAGGGTAACTTAGTTTTTTTTCATCCTGGACCCTATTCTCCCATGTTTTTGAGTCTAAGTGACTAATGGTCAAAGTATCTTTGAAATTGGGCCAGTATTAAGCGAGAAACAAGCTGCAATCAGGGTTTAAAATTAACTTTTTGTCCACCAGCCAAATGGCTAGTGAATGCTCAAATTTGACCAGCCAATCTATAGATTACCATTGCTTTTTTGGGCTGGTGAGTGAAGCAAATCTACCAGCCACTTGCATATTTTACCAGCATTTGGCTAGAAGATGGTCCCAATTTTGAACCATGGCTGCAATGTAACATTAATGGGCAATTGCACACTTTCAGTGATTTCTGCTGTTTATGCCACTGACAGACTCAGGTTTGGTTTGGTTTCACACCTGGAAAAATCCAAGCGTACCAAAATGCGTCATTACAAATCACGCAATAACGTCCACTCCTCTTATTGGTCGGATGTGTCCTGGGGCAGGAGCAAGAAAGTAAATACAGGAAGAAAGTCCTGTGTTCTGGATTAGTGCATATTTCTTGCATCTCCTTGGTCAAACCAGCTCATTTCATTAAAATGATCAGACATTGTTTCACGAGAGACGTTACTACGTCTGCTCTGGTCACCGAGACTTCACTCTGCTCTGCCGACGTCTGTCTCCAGTTTTAGCGGCAGCTGGTTTGACCACGGAGATGCGAGTGACCGAGACTACCTCTTCAAGCAGGTCTCGATACGCTTGTTTGGTCCTCTTTTGCCGAATGCCGATCTCTCTTAATACTGGACCAATGTCAAAGATTGTTGTTTCCATCATTCACTTAGACACAAAAACATAGGAAAATAAGGTTGAAGCCAGGTTGAAAAAAAATGGAAGTTACCCTTTAAGTAACATTGTCAATGCAGGACTTTTACTTGTGACACAGTATTTTTACAGTGTGGTATTAGTACTTTTACTTAGGTAAAGGATGTGAATACTTCTTCCAGCACTGGTTTTCCACCCCCTGCCAAGGAGACATTTACGTGGGGAATGGGGGGCTGAAGAACAGGGAGAGAAGGGGAAGAGAGGGGGGAGAAGAGGGAGGACTAGGAAGTGACCCAAGCGTGGAGGACTGATGGTTTTCTGAGTGACGTAATTATTCGCCTCCGTGCGCCGTGCAGTTAGAATGATGATATCCAGAGAGGAAAAAAAGTCCAGTCTGTGCACACATGTCACATGTACACAGAGCACGCTGTGACCTTCGCATTATACCTGCACGGCATGTGCATTATAGTTTATAGATTCTGGCAAATGCATCCTAAAGCCGGTTCTGAAACCCCTCTCTCTTTACAGCATAAACGACATATTTGAAATTCACCTTTTTGAATAGATAGAATGCCTTTTATTGTCACTATACACGTACATGTACATGTACAATGAGATTAAAAATAACTCCTTTTCCAGTGCCAACATGTACGTAAAATAAATATAACAACATGGAATAAAATAAGTAGTGCAAAAAAAGGGGTGTAAGGTGCACAGTTCTGAGATGCTATATACTGTACATTGTTTTATATGCAGTGTGGGTTATTGCACATTATTTGAATATTGCCCAATAGTGGTGATCATATTCAATGAGTAATAGATATTGGACAATGAGCGTAATGATATTGCACAGTATACAGATATTGCACATTAATAGAATTGCACTGTATTATCAATAGTATTGAATATTAAATATTGCACAGTAGGTGGGTAGAAGAAAGTCCAGGGGTTGGGGGGTTAGACTGTGAAGTCAGTGCATGTGTGACTTGAATGAATGAATGATGAATGGTTTATTTCAAACAACGTACAAAAGAATAAACAAAAAACTTAAAATACAAGACACAAAAGTAGTTAATTGGAGAAACAAAATAAGCAAGAATAAGCAAAATAAATACATGCTCTTGTCTGGAAGGGAGTAGAAGGAAGCAAAATGCTTTTTGGGTCCTACTGTTTTTGAAATGTCTATACCTTTACATCGTGAGTACACTGTGACCTTCGCATTATATCTGCACTTCATGTGCATTGTTGTTTATAGATAATGGCAAACACATCCTAAAGCTTGGTTGGCTCTCTCTAGACTACAGCAACAAAAAAACTGTTTAAAATTCACTTTTTTGACGTCAATGAATAGTTTATTTCAAACAACATACAAAAGAATAAACAAAAAGATGCAAAGTAAGAAGATGCAAAATGCTTTTTCGGGTCCTACTGTTACACAATAACCTTTATAAAAGTATTTTCAATCTATCGTTTTTCAATAAACAACCATACAATATCCATACCATTTGCTGATCAAGCAATCAATCAAGTTACTATTCCATCATTTCCTGAACTCAATAATTTCTTCATGTACCATCTTTGAGCTACTGTCCATCCAGTATGTTTATCAAGTACAACAAAACTACCTAAATGTATTAATCCTGCCAGTGTTTTTTCTTTCTTATAGTGCAGGTACAGGATCCTGATGGCATTTTAACTCACCGTAATAGGAAAATTGAATGTGATCATTCCTCGTAGCGTATCTGTGGATGCTGCACCATGCCCGAGAAATCCACTCAATCAATGTGGAGATGTGGGGCGAGGGGCGGGGTGTCTGCACCGCCGAGGTTCCAAGTCATTAAGCAGCCAGAAATTAATTGACTTCACGGTGCTTATATGGCTGAGCGTGGGTTTAACCCAAGCACGGCAGCCTCTATTAGCTTTTGTACTGCATGTTCCTGTAAGAGCTGCAGAATCGGAGGGACACGGCGCAATTCAAGTCAGCAAAAAATGATGTCTCCTGTATCGTGTGATTAATAAAGGGAACGTGTAGTGATAAATCGTCTCAATGATAAGTTGTAAATGAAAGGTTAATAATGTACACGCTCGCATATGATCCGAGCTCGTTACGCCGCAGAAAGTATGTGTCAATAAATTCCAATATAATCCACGATGGGGTTTGTAGTCCATGGGATACTTTTCACTGTCAAAGTGCACGTGAATTGACCTGAAGCTTGTGGCAGCGCGCGCACACACACACACACACCACACACACACACACTCAGATGCGGACCGTCCTCAAGGCTCTGTTTGACCTCTATGTTTGATCCGTCTTTCAGAATCCAATCAGGATGAAGTCTTTATTGGGAGACCAGAGCAGAGGAGGAAGTGAAGTTAGGAGGAAGGAGTCAGAAAGCAACAGGAGCTTCCTGTAACACATACTGTATGACCGAATACAAGAATCACTTCCGGGTTAGTCTCGCATTGCCAGACCTTCCTCCACAGCGCTGCAGAGGAGGGTCTGGCGAGTCCACACAGCATTCCGGTATTGGAAAAAAAAACGTGCTCTGGTTTATTGGCATTTCTTAAACCAATCACAATCGTCTTGGGCGTCGCTTAGCACCGGACTGAGCAAGGTGCCGCTGGAAAATAGTCTCAGGAAGGAACTTGTTTTGGTGGAACACATGTACGTTCAAAAGTAGTTTTAGTCGTGCAACAGAAAACTGAGATTGGACAGATAGTCTAGCTAGCTGTCTGGATTTACCCTGCAGAGATCTGAGAACGCCAACACAAAGAGAGAGGAACGTAATGGACATCCGGCTGAAAATGAGGGACATCCGGGGGAATTTCTGGCGGTACCAGCCGGAAGTGGAACGTTGTGGATATAGATTACATTTACATTGCATTTATGAATATCTTTTGCTATGTTTACACCTATCTATCCCACTGCTCTGGCGTTTCCACAATTGTTTATTAAATGTTTTTAAAGTTGGCAAATGAACTATAAAAAAAAAAGAATACAATGTCAAATGTAAACCCTAAATGGGCAATGTATCTCGGGAGATACAGAGTGTAAGTTAGAAAATAAAGGTCATATTTTGAAAAAAAACAAAAAAAACATGAACGTGTCCTTTTAGTCTCGATATATAAAAAAAAATTAGCAATGAATTAATTTTACATCATATCTATATAGGCTTGCCCCTTTAAGGGTTCAAAAACAAAACGTAGCAATGTAAATTAAGCCATAGACTACTTCCGGGTAGACAAATGCCCATAGATTTGAATTGCAGAGATATGTGAAATTGGCAAAAAACTTGTTTCTTTCTGTTGTCATTTTCAGCCGTAACTGTAACATTTAAAGTGAACAGTCGGGGTCCGACCATTCTGACGTTTCTGCTGTGCTTATTTTCTGTCCTGTGTTGCTTTGGTAGCATCTTTGATTGTTAGGAACAGCAACATGTCACCGGACTGACTGCTAGTGCTGTGTTAATGATTTCCGTTGCGCAAAATGCACCTAGGGGTTAATAACACGTGTACCGAGTCAACCGTTCTCTGGGATATGTTTTCATGCTAATCCAATGGGATTAGCAAACCGCTAATTACCTTATAACACTAGTCGAACGAGGAATGCTGTGCTTGAGCTATGTTACTGGTTACTGGTTGACTGTTTTCCCAAGATGGCGCCTGCCTGTATACGTGAACGGTACTGTCTATATAAGCTTTTTAATAAACTGTCTGTACACTCAATGCTTCTGTTTACATGTAGGGACCCTCATTATGCTACCGTGGAAGTGTGGTGCTATTTTGAGCCTTGTTAGTGGTATAGACGACTAGCGTTATAAGCTAATTAGCGGTTTGCAATAAAACTGGTCACATTGGATTAGCATGAAAACATATCCCAGAGAACAGTCGACTCAGTACAAACGTGTTATTAACCCCTAGGTTCATTTTGGGCCGGATTTGTCCTTTAACAAGCTGACATCAGAGACATTTGTGCTTTTCTTTCATGAAAAATTACTCAAACCGATTGATCGATGATCAAAATAGTTGGCAATGAATTGAATAGTTGACAACTGAAGCTCTATTCCTGAGTACAACAGCTGCAATAAATGTGCAGGAGTGCACTCTCTTAAAGTAACTGTACACAATTACCCAAAATGAATAAAAATTGCCTGTTCCAGACATAAAACACTATTTTAAAAGACAAGAGTTACAACCGAAAACATACACCTGTAGGAACAAGAACAAGAAAACTATAAGAAAAATAATAACCTTTGCCTTGCACAGTCATGACTTGGGATAAACACATTAGCATGTGTAGAATAAAAATAATGAAGGCCTTAACCCTAACTCTTACAGCAGAATCTATATGATAAAAAAAGCCAATAAAGCGATGAATCAAATATATTTTGTATGAGAACTACATCCCTTTATGCTGTAACTTTGACCCACGGTGTCAGAATGCAGTTACAACAGAGCCGGCCGGCACGCTGGACAAATCATTAAAACTATGTCAAGGAAAAAAGTCCCAGAGAGCTTAATAAAACAGTATGATTAAAATTCAAGCAAGGAGGGTCGTTATTCCACACACAATGGCTGTCTGCTTAACATACAGCCGCATGCAGGCCCCAGGTCTCTTTGTCCCAGGCCTCAGTGCTCGTAAAGAGCAAGGTCTTTTTTACATTTTCACCAGCTTGTCTGAGAAAACAAGCTGCTCTCGCATTCATCCACACTCCGCAACCGAGGAGAGTTTCACCTCGAACACTCCACAAGCCCCAGTCCACAGCACCTGAAAGCATCTGTTCTTTCTTTCTCTTCTGTCTCTCTTACAGGGCACTCTGTCCTCTTTCTTTTCTTCTTTTTCTGTCCCAAAAGGCAGGGGTCAGGGCTGAATGGAACTTTTCTCTTTTTTTCTTTCATTTTGGATTCAATAAATAAGAATAACAACTGCTAGAGTGGCTCCAACTCCACACTTGAGTGTCAGTTATAAAGTAGATAGTGTGAAAAGGCGTCGAACTGGGAGAGATATCTCTGCAGCAGGTTGATGGAGGTCTGTAATAGGTGTGTGTGTGTGTGTGTGTGTGTGCGTGTGTGTGCGTGTGTGTGTGTGTGTGTGTGTGTGTGTGTGCGTGTGTGTGTGTGTGTGTGTGTGTGTGTGTGTGTGTGCGTGTGCGTGTGCGCGCTCTCAGTCAGTTCCTTCACAAGGGAACTCCTAAACGGATTGGGTCACTGCTGATCACATGGCAGAGATAATGGTCCAAACAACCTTGACGAGAGTGGAAGAGGTCTCTCTATTTAATTAGAAACTTTAATATTTCATTCTCTGCTATGCCTCATTAGAGCCCTTCCATCACACCCTCCAAGGCTCAGAGGATTCTCATTGGCCAAAATCTTCTGTTCCAGCACTGAAACAGTCAAGGTAAAAGAAAAAGAGGAGAGAAGAAATGCAGAGTTTTTCCTTTTTGTTCAGGTGAGAGAGAAGCGTGTACACATTGCTCTTCAATGAACGAATGAATGCTTTATTTCGGTTTACATTATGGTATATAGTCAAGTCAAGTCAATTTATTTATAGAGCACATTTAAAACCAACCTAGGCTGAACAAAGTGCTGTACAAAGTTATATTATGTTATAAAAACAAAGGAAGACAAGACAAATATAGACACAATGAACATCATACAAACAACACACTTCTATACAAATGTCCCTAAACTAAATCATACGCCAAAGAATAAAAATGTGTTTTAAGGCGAGACTTAAAGATCTCGGCAGTAGAGGAGGACCTAATATGAATGGGAAGTTTGTTCCAGAGTCTCGGGCCACAACGGAGAAGGCACGATCGGGAGCGTGCCTATGTTCCCACAGCCCTATGTTCCCAGATTTCTAAGATTTTTTTCAAAATTAGGCCCTATGTTCTCACATTTCCTTTTTCATAGATTTGTATCAGATTGTATCCCCCTTTCTCCCAATTTGGTAGCCAGTTACACCCAACCTATTATCCAGTAGCAATGGACTACAGATGGAATGTAACCCTAACCCTAACATAGGGCCTACTTTTAAGAAAAATCTTAGAAATGTCGGAACATAGGGCCTAATTTTCAGTGAAAAAAAAATTCTTAGAAATGTGGAACCATAGGGCTGTGGGACCATTGGGCTGTGGGACCAATGGGCTGTGGGAACATAGGGCTGACCCCGGCACGATCACCCTTTGTTTTCATCCGAGACTGTGGAATAGCTAAAAGGAACTTATTAGACCATCTTAGGTTCCTGGAGGAGTGATGTAAGGTAAGGAGATAATATATAAAGGGGCCAATCCATGTAATGCCTTAAAAACAAGTAACACCTTAAAATCGATTCTATATTTGACCGGTAATCAGTGAAGAGAAGCCAATATCGGAGAGATATGATCCCTCCTCCCTCCCAACAATCTAGCAGCCGCATTCTGGACAAGCTGCAGGCGTGATAAAGATGATTGGCAAATCCCAGAATACAAGGAATTGCAGTATTCAATACAAGACGAAATAAGCGCATGAATAACAGCCTTACGACAGTCCTGAGATGAATAAAAACTACATATATATATAATGAACAAAGCATGACAATATGTGACAAAACATTATTATACACGTTTCCGCCAACCCATTTTACACAATATAACTCACACAATCAACAACTGAAAAGGAACAGGCTGAAGCCCAAAGGCTTATTTATGCCTATACAATCCATAAAATAACCCCGAATATTAGCAATACGAGAGAGCTTGTCAATGAAATGGCCCATTTGTGTGACGTCCTGTTGTGTTCTTAAACTCCCCAACAAAGCTCAAGTAGACTTTACATTTCACTACTATTTTCCATCAAATCGTTTATAGATTTCAACGTTTCCGACCGCACTTGAAAGCAGCTTTATTTCACAAGAGAGGGTGAAAGAAAAGAGACGATCGAGATGTAGTGAGTGCTTTGTTGTTGCAGGAAACATTCAGCTGTTACACACACTCCTGGGCAGTTCAATCAGGAGAGACTTCATTGCAAATATGAACATATTTATTGTATAGACAAACGTGAAATGGGAAATGTAAAATCTCTGGAGATTGGACTCCATCAAAACCATATGTCATAAAGGGGTAGTGAACCCAAACATATCCCCCGATGGCGTCCAGACACTGGTGGTGGTGATGAAAGTGCACAGAAACCAATCGAGAGCCAAGCGCTGACGATACCCGAGGATGTGGGCGAGACTACCGGTGGTTGAAATGGAGGAGGGGGGATGCTCTCTATTCCTGAAACGACAACTGACAACCGCAGAGGAGAGAGCAGATTTAAAACAGGATGTCATGCTGTGATAGGCTTGTGACAAATGGCCGACTCTGATTGGTTTAACTAACAACAACACAGCTGAATCTGATTACGATTATGACTACTGACAAGTGACATGCCATGAAACAGCTGATCAATTAGGAGTGATGAAAAAGGAATATGAAGTCTTCCTGTAAGAACTTACGCTGAGCTTCATTTCAGTCAGGAGAGACTTCATTGCAAATATGAACATATTTATTGTATAGACAAACATGAAATGGGAAATGTAAAATTTCTGGAGATTGGACACCATCGAAACCATATGTCATAAAGGGGTAGTGAACCCAAACATATATCCCAAAAATGACGACTAGTGCAGAAGACTAGTCGGCACATACATACCTCATGAGCCCCACGAATCTGTAGAACAAACGAGAAAGCAAAGTTATACAATTGCAGTAATTAACAAAACCAGAAAAATTATTGCCCACAGCCATGAAAATAAAATTCGGCTAACTAAGCAAATTCAACCTCGGCATACGACCGGCGCAAAATAATAAACACATGAAATCTTGGCCAATATCCATAGCCATCAGACCTGTGAATAAATAAAAGCAGAATAAGAAAAGCAAAAATAAGAAAGGCAAATAAATATCTGCCATGGGATGGGGTGAAATAAGAAAGGCAAAATAAGAAAGGCAAACAAAAGATGTAACATGGCACACAGCCGTTTGCAACATAAATGCAATAACTCGGCAATCAAGCCGGTGCAAGTGCAAACTCGCATTTATTATGGCCCGAAGCCTGATGAAAACACGGCCAATGCCGGTACGATCACATCTCGTCAGTGACCGATGCGAGTAAAATTCGGTAGGACTGAACAAAACCATATAATACACCACCACCAGTTATATGCATGCATACCAACCATTATGGTTTCAGGGATTTCTGGTTCTCGAGAATGTTATCGATATCTGGACGGATGTAGGATGCGTAGGCAGAGGATGACCATCGTCCCAGGTGTTGTAAAGAAGTACTAGATATGACCTGACTAACAGCAGTAGTAGCAGCTCCTATCCTAAATGAATACCCAGAATAATGCTGGGGTGACATATTAGCTTTGATGAGGACTATTTTCAAATGCTGATTAAACCAACATCTATGCATAGGGAAAAAGCCAGGAATCAGAAATAGAGGTGAGAGGGAGTTAGTGCGCGGCCTTAGTGACAAATATCTAATCATGTTTTTAATTTAAATGGACAGTAATGTGAATCTATCCGGGCCACAACGACAGAACAGGCGCCTCCTCTTTTAGAATGCTTAAGTTCCAAGCAATAATGACTAGACTGAAATACCAGATCAGAAAACGTGATATCTCTACTGGAGTTGAAAGATTTTGAATGTGTAGAAAATTCACCGCACCTAAGGAAAGCATAAAAAGCAACCATATGCTATAAATATATGAAGAAGAAATACCATGCCTAAGAACAGCCACTAATTTATGCAATATACTCAAAGTAATAGGCTGCCTATGACCGGGGGCTGAAGGCTAAGCTTTAGATATACCCTTTAAAATTAGTTTAACAGCCGGAGCAGAAAACAAGCTTGGAAATGATGGATCATAACACCTGATATTAAATTGAATACCGGCCAGTAGCCCTCAAGTATATTGAGGTTTAAAGTGGCGAGTATCAGTACAATAACAAATAAAAGCACAAATACTATTAAGGAGAACAGGTTTAAGGGGGACACAAATAGACACACAAAATAGAGCAAAAGTACACCAAGCAAAACCATATGTTTTCACAGTGGACACAGCTAAGCCCTTCCTCATATAAGCCCTAGCCGCTTCTAAATAAGACTGACAGGGATTATGACTCAATAGATTGCTAGCTCTGTGAGAGAAGGAAGCACTACTGGTACAGAGCTGGCTGCCGGGCAGAGGCTCCGAAAGGTCTGAAAATGAAAGCGAGACAAAGCATCAGCCACAGAGTTATAATGCTCAGGAACGTGGCGAGCAGTAATGATAAAATTGTGAGTGACTGAAGACCAGGTGATGCTTCTCATCAAAGGCAGGGGTCAGCATCAGTGAAAAAGCGCAAAGAATATATCAAATCGTCATAGAAAAAAGAAATGCCATTCCAGTCATCCAGAAGTCGGGACCAGAAGCACAAATCAGAGCGGCAGCCGTCATCCAGGGACAAGACATCATGCAAGTTAGGAACAGAAGACGCCAAATCAAGTAATCTGGAGATGAAAGAGCGCCCCTGCGGAATGACGTGCATAGCGAAATTCAAATGCCCCAGTAACGAGAGCAACTGCCGCTTTGTTACATTACACTCAGACAAAAAGGACGCAGCTATGCCGCAAATGCTTTCCAACTTCTCAAGCGAGAGAGATGCTTCCATGCGTACCGAGTCGAGGGTGATGCCCAGAAACTCCAAACGTGTAACAGGACCAATAGTCTTCGCCTCTGACAGAGGAACTCCGAGGGAAAGAAAACAACATCTTAGAGAGCCAAGCACCTCTCCCTGCCAACTTATTAAGTTTAACAGCATTGTCAACAGTGGCTTAATGAAGAGAAAAAGGAACAGGCGGAATGAGACTATTCACACTCAACACAGGCCCGCAGCGTGGCGCGGACAGATCAAAAATAAGGCGCTTCTTCCCTGAATACTTCCCAGTAGCAACACCTAAAGGACTAGTGCGAAACACCGAAAACGGGGAGGAATCAAACGGTCCTATGATATACCCTTTGTTAACCTCAGATCAGAATCAGAATCAGAATCAGAAATACTTTAATAATCCCAGGGGGAAATTATTTTTGTTACCACTCCAGGTATACAAACAACATATACAAACAACATATATTATCCCGACTATTTACATATATAATAAAAACAAAATACAGTAATAATAAATAAAATATAAAATGCAACCAGATGCAACCAGCATGGACACAGTATCAGGGTCAGAAACAGCAGAAAGAAGATTTTTAGCCACATATGTAACCTCAGGATCAGCAAGCACGCCCACCCGAAAATCTTGGGAAAGGCCAGAGAGCAAATGATCAACACACACAGAATTAGGATGACCAGACAGTTCAGATGCCAACACACGTAGGTTTATTGGGGTAGAGAGGTGGAGCTTCAGAATGTCTTGGAACCACTTTGAGGTTGAACCTGCTTCCTCCTGTGAGGGGTGGGGCGCCGTGGGCAGACAGACCTGGGATGAGCGTCTTGACAATCGCTGCATATGTGAAGAAAATAGCAATTCCCATAAGTACATACGCCTTCATTCAAATTATTGTTAGAGTATTGTTGACGTATGAACCTGTCGCCTACGAGCATCCACGCCAGACACAGAAAACCGCTGACCGAGATGGTGAGACGGGGCCGTGCCGGTAGGCTGAAACACTCCCACAGGGCAGAGGGAAGCAACATTTCCTGAAGCCCCACAGTTAGAGCAAATAATAGCTTGAGCACCCCCCACAACCATAACCAGGATCTCAGTGTCCAGAATCGACCAGTCCAGGCGAATGTTGGCACGTTCAATATGCGCCGCAGCTTTCCCGGAAAAAGCTTTATGGTACTGCAAGAAATAGTTCCTCCCTCAGGAACAAATCTCTGATTAAAGCTAAGTAAGAATCCAACTCCTGCCTCCGGTCGGGGTACACGGAACAAATGACGTCACGATATATACCAAAAGCCACAACGAACTGCCCAAAGGAAATATCTTTGTTAAGCCTAGGGTCAGTAGATTTAACCACTGCCGAAAACCCATCCCCTGCCACCAGAGACTTATCACACTCAGTGGACGGCAAAATAAGGCTCACCAGATTAACATCACGGCCCTGCAGAATCGCAGATCGCAGCCTGCCCGAAATATTAGCAGACACAGGTATATAAGGCCTACCTAGGGACAGAGACGGTACAGCAGTAGCCAACAAATGGTTATGTTCGACAGAGGTAGCAGGAATCGGCTGAAGAAAGCCCTGCACAGCCACAGACATGGAAGCCAAAGCGGTATTAACTGTACCAGACACGCCGCCACCCGCCACTCTCTCCGTGGCTTGCAGCCTAGTATCTGTGGCCTGCATCGAGCTGGCGAGGGACTGCAGTGATGCGAGGATGAGGCTGGAATCCGAGGATCCCCCCGGAACAGCCGTAGCAGCCGGCTGGCTGATCAACCCTGCAGCTCTCCTCTTCGCTGGGGCCTTGGCAGGCGGATCCGCCTTCTTGGTCCGTTTCCGACCACGACCACCAGCCGCAGGTGTGGGAACAGTAGGGGCCGGCGACAGACAGTCAGCATGAGCAGCCAGCTCCCAGCGCTCCGGAGAAAACATGCCCGGAGCCGTCACGATTCCCCGATCCAGAAGCCGAGAAGACAACCAGTCAGCCTACCCGAAAGTGATCCAGGGAAGGTGGCCAGTCTAGAGCTCCTGTGAACGCCGTCCGGAGTACCCGTAGAAGCCTCCACGTCCAAACAGCCACCTGGAACTTCCGACACCGGATCAAAATCTGAATCCAACATAGCAGCCACGAAGGGTTGCGTTTCTCCAAAATTTGAGTCGGTCTCAGCTTTTTGCCGCAGGCACGCTGCGTTGTTTTGAGTGTTCCCCCCCAGCGGCAACCCCCGCCGCAGCCTAAACGCACTACCCCCATTCAAAATGAATGGAAAGACCTGCATTTTTGCTGGACCGTCGAACGACCGTCGAACGGCCGACGCAGGCGATGTAAACTTCTTACTGAAGTGTGTCCACGGTCAAAAAAATTGGTTACACTTTACTTGAAGGTATCTACATAAGAGTGACACGACACTGTCATTTATGACATAAGCTTCTTATTATATATAATGATTATTGAAAAACCAACAGTCTGTGTGGTCTTTAGATCATTTTGTTTTAGCTCAGCTGGCACTGAAAACTAGCAGATTAGCTTGTTAGCGGTAGTGCTAGCTCGGTGCTTCCCCTGTGACCCTCCTCTCCCAGGGTCAGACAGGTGACAAAAAAGCTTTGGCAGTAGTTTAATATTTGCCAGTGGGGAGGCTTAAACGCTCAACTATCCACTGCTGGTCGGTCACTCACTTCACACAGCAACCGCTCAGGTATTCCACTCAGCTCACAGTTTCATAACCATCGCCTCCCTGGGACCAATAAGACCTCTTCTATTCTTTCTGCTTTTTATCTTTCGTCTGGTATCACCGGGGTGGGAGGGGTGATGGGGGGGGCTAATAATGGGAGGCAGGAATGTGATGACAGGACACTTTAAGGGCAATTCTGTTCAAGGGCACGTCACTCTGTCACTGACAACACTTTAATCCTGATCAATGCGTCTGACTGGACACTGCTCGCTCGCTCTCCCTCTGCATTCTCACAGCATATACAGTAGGCTATATGAGCTACTGTATAAGCACCAGCAACCCTACGTCACGCTGCGTCGGTCAATCATGTAACCGCTGATCAGATTTGTCGGTGTGTTTTGAGTTATGGTTTGAGGCATTGTGAGAGTCCCGTATATACCACCGTATACTGTAAAAAATAATGGACGTAGCAGCCGTAATGTCACCCGTTGCTTTGTGGACTGCCGTTTTGGAGCGTCAAGTTTGGCAATTTGGACGTTACCATCTTGTTTTTTCTTAAACCGGATGTAACGATTTCTGGATGAGAGAGTGGAGCTGGGGAGGATGACGCAGCCAAGCCAGTGTTGTTTGTGGTTGCAATGGCGCTGCGCTAAGCTAAACGCTAAAGAGGGAAAGGTGCTGATTTTTGAGATTTACCGGCGGGGTAGTCTGGATTAATGACAATTCATTAGGCACATATGAAACTGACATAGAGATGTCTCTCACCTTGCAAAACTCTGTTGGTTTCAGGAAACAACAACAACCTTCAAGATAGCAAGCAATTCGCTGAAAATGGCAAAGTTTTAAATAAAACTTGGATGGTGCAACAAGACAGGCTTGCTTGGTTCTTTCGGGAAATGATTGTAGAGATTTACAAAGAATATATTAACGGCATTTAATCTCTAACTGGGACATTTTGGGACCGATTGGTGGGGATTTGCTATGGAAAAAATACACACGGGGATAGACTGGTAAATTCCCAGCTAATGCTAGCTGTACTGTCGCTAGCTAGCCAGCTTGGTTGGCAGAACGCTGAACAAGACATTTTTAGGCGACCAAAATGTTCAAGTTAACTTTGATGAAGTGAGAACACACAGTGAGAGGGTCAAAGTTTAAGATGTATACACGGACAACAGCCAAAAACAATTTCAGGGCTATTTTAATGTCCACAGTGTTAGCATGGTTAGCATCGCTAAGCCTCTGTCCTGACTGACAGGTCCTAAATCATCCCCTGCTTTATCGTCTATTTTAAAATAAATGGGACCGTCATTTACTAAATGAACATCACGTTGTGTTGAAGAAGACTTGAAACTAGCGATTGAGAGCATAAACTCATTATGAAAATGTTATTTAAGGTAATAAATCAAGTGAGAAGTAGGCTCATTTTCTCAGAGACTTCTATAGAAAAATGAAGCCAGTGGAGTCAGTTGGTTTATAATGAACTAAAGGTGACAAAACTCTACTTATTGGACGTCAGCACTGTATTATAATTACAAAAATACAATTCCTAACAAGGATTTATGTAAACCAGTATTTGTTTTGTGTCTGTATGTTTATGTTATGAGATTCTGTATGTTTGTGTGTGAAAGTGTTGCGTGTGTGTGTGTGTGTGTGTGTGTGTGTTTACGTGCATGTGTGTGGTACATTCTGTGTGTATGCGGGCATAGAGGGGGGACATAAAATATGAAGGATAATTACCAGGAAGAGGTTGGAACGCAGATGAAAGGCCTCGTATTGATTCTTGAAAGGACCTGACAGCTCGCCTGAATGTTTTATTTCCTCCGCATTGTTTGTTTTGCATATAAAGGATTCCATTTTCTGCTGAATTTTGATTGCAGTAAAGACGGCAGACCCTGTCACTGCTGAGGGGGAGGACAAGAGCCGTGTTAACTGTTTAGAGAAGGAAAAAGGGGATCTGGGATGTATGTGACCCCTGCCTGTCAAATCCCCAACAACCACAGGCAAAAAAAAACACTGCGGAGGTGGAAGCAGAGACTCTGGATTCATAAATATCCCCTGCTAAGAAGCTACGGAGCTTTGTGCTTTTACATATCATGTGGAGAGAGCGCAAAGACACAGACACATATGCACACATTTAGGTAATGAAAAGTCAAGCGTGAAAACATGGATCCGGATCTGGTGAGCCCACCGTGAGCGCTGGAATGCATCGGCGTGTAGCGTCCCGGCCCAATGTAAACAGCCAGCGCACGTGTGTGAAGGCCTCCCTCCTCTAAAGCTGCTTTCCATTTCCCCCTGGTGCCCATTTCTCCTCATTCAGACCTTTGTTCCGCCAGCTACCACAGATGCGATCCCACCACAGGATTTCATACTGTACACAAACACAGTATCCGGATCCCCCTGCCTGCAGCCCGCCCCTCTCACAGTCCAGCTGTCCTCGCCATCATGTTGTGAAGATCGCGGTCTGAGCTTCATACAATATGATAGCAATCACAGTCTCTGTCTATAGGCAATATTAGCAAATACAATACTAGGGGTCGACCAATACTGTTTTTTCAATACCAATACCGATTATTAATAGTTAACGGAACCAATATGCATTTACAAAAGTTTGTTTAAATGTTTGAAGAATTTATTTAATAAAACTGAAACTTTGAACTTAATACACAGTCAAAAAAATGAATAAATACAAACAAAAACAGCCCCCTAAAGTTTTAACGTGCTAACAGTTTGTTGGCAGGTGTTTCAGACTGCTTACAGAGCCCTAGCCAAGCCAAAGTTGCACACTTTAAAAAAAATCTTTTAAACTGTATTGGTTATCACTCAAATAAAACACAGATACAGATAATCTGCAAATTGCCAAATATCGGCCCTGATAATCAGCCAGGCCGATAATTGGTGGATCCCTAGTTTTTACCTGACATTAGTTATAAAATGAAAGGGTCAGAGTATGCCGACCTTACACCAAACGACAAAGCGAGTCCACTGTCACAGACAGATCTCCAATATCTGAATGAAATCCTGAGAGTCCTGCTAGAGTTGGGTTGTAAATATTCATTTTTGTAAATAGTATCGTTGTGTGAATTGTGAATTCATTTGTAACGTTAAAAGTAGCCTATTTGATCCTGTACCGTTGTCACTTAGTAGTTGTTTCATAGTTATTTTAAATAGTTGTTGAGCTTGCTTGGCCACAGAAATCATTATCGTAAATTTCCTCTGATTATTATTTTATTTTATATTGAGTAGTTTTACTGAGACCGGGCTGGTATCCCTCAGATACCGGGGTCTAACGGTCAGCCGTTAGTCTACAACCATCACACAACACAACGCAGACACTACCATCAGCGGCAATCAAAGTGTTAACAGGGACATTATTAACTGTACACAAATGAAGGGAAGTGAACACCCGTTACATTTGGTTGTCAGCCAGTTTAAAACGTTCCTTTATTACCATAAATCACATTTTATTTAAGAGCACGGGCATGACAAAATCACAATAAATTACTGTTTTATTTATATCTAATCTTCCTTACGCCCTAATCATTTCCAGATTGAATTTACGGGCCTTTGTGCCATAATAAATATGCAATACGGTATTGATCTTTAGAGGAAATTCTCTGTTTGCTTGTGCAGCGGGGCCAAAGGTCTGGGTCAATCACAGCACTTTGCCTCTGGAGATGGATTCAGTATATTATATGATATATCTTTCTGCAGAGAGTGGCAGCACTGGAGCATATATTGGTTTCTCTCTTTATACAGCAGGCCATGGTGCTGCGCCATCAACTATTTATCAGTGATGCATGGGAAGTACTTGCTGTCCTTAGGGGAATATACCTTCAACCCCAAGCTGTGGCTGTTACTAAACAAGACTTGTTATGCAGCACTGGAAGACTTAAGGCATTTTCCACCAACTTCTCGAGGTATTACACACAGCTGTGTGAGATGCAGAGGCAGCAGACTAACTCTGGAGGAAAGTGCAGCACGCTTGGTAATCTAGCCGGACATCTGCTGTGCAAAATAACCACGCAAACCACCACCATACTCATGAACAGGTTTGCGTGATATCATACAAAAACCTATGCACAACAATTTGTATGATATCCTACGAAATTACGGCGACTGTCGGCCGATCACGTGACAGTTAAGTTTAGCGGTCTTTACAGTTAAATTTATTATTTATACAGCGGCCGTCAATGTAGTGAATACAGCAAACAAACGTGGAATGCTTACGAATTACAGCGCTTAACTTTTCGTAGCTTTTTGAACGAATGGTTCATGAGAACGGGCTGTCTGGTCTCGGTCTTGATACACTCTGGTCTTGGTAATTACTTTGTCTCGGTTTAGGTGGTCTTGAATACATCACCGACACTATGTTTACAAGCTCCTGGTTTACAGTAGTACTCATACTCCAGTTACAGTATTCATCATTTATTATATTTTTGCAGTCTTTTGTATAGTATCTACGTTTTTTTTGTCTTGTTTCATTTATTTACCTTGTATAATCCTTTCTATTTTAGTCAGTGTGCTTTTCTTTGTTCTTAACTGTTTTTACCTGACTCAAAGAGCCTGCACAATAATTCCTATGTACCTGGACTGTTTGGTATATGCACTGTTACTGGTATATGCACTCATGGCAGATAAAAATCTTGAATCTTGAATGATGCATGTATCATGTTGATATACACATTTTTTTGTGCTCCCGTATACTTTTCCATGTTTCTATACTTCACACCTCCCGGTTTCTCTGCAACCTCTCACAGAGTTAAATTCCAACCACACACACTTAAACAACAGTTCCATCATCGAAAATGTCACTCCTCATCCTTACCGTCACCCCCATTTCAAACCATCACCCCCATCAATGCCGTTTTGCTCCTGGGCTGAAAAGCAATTGAAACAATTTTCTTGCAGAGAATTATTGTCCTTAATTGCAATGAAGGGCACGTTTTCCCGTCATTCCTTGGGAGTTTCTCTCTCTCTCTCTCTCTCTCTCTCTCTCTCTCTCTCTCTCTCTCTCTCTCTCTCTCTCTCTGGGTGGAAATGTAGGCAATGCCACTGAGCGTGGGCTCTCTGAAAGAGGTCATAATTACATCCTTCAGTATGCCTGCCGTCGGCAAGGATTTTACGCCTCATAATTATTAAATGGCAGATTCACTCTGCGTGTGTGTGTGCGTATGTTAAAATACAGGGTGAAAAGAGTTTGATTTTGTTCTCCAATGAAAGATTGAGAAGAGACTATTTGTGTATTCTGTGCACACACTTGCCAAAAGTTCTCCCTTGGTGAGATATGTTCAAAGAAACTCTCTTGCGGCACTTTTTCGGTTGTTTCCATCTCACTAATGTATCACCAATCGCACTCGGCATTACCAGCTGTCACCGAAGTAAACAATGCACAAACCCATTTATAAGTTTCAGGGGTGCACAGCAAATTGATTTCAAGTCTATAATATTAAAAGCGAAGAATAGAATAGAATCCCAAATGGATAAATTATTTTGTAATTGTTATTGAGACATCAGTAATTGATATTGGAGATGGTAGGCAAAGTGCCATGCTAACAAGATAAGCTCCAGTCTGCTCAACTTTCCTCTTTCAGCATCATTTCCATATGATAATTATATCGTCTCATTCACAGCTGAGATAACATCCCACACTCTACATTCCTAAACTCTCTCCCATCTCTGCTCCCTGGCTGTCTTGGGTTGCTATTATAAACGTTACACCAGGAAAAAAAACAATAAAAGATGCATGTTAAAATGAAAATCATTGAAAATAATGGATGTAGAAGTTGAAAATACAGGCAATACTTTGGAGATAGACCAACAATGGTGAAAAGTAAGCGCAGGGATTATTATCTTGGAGTGATGATGAGGTGGAACTGTTACTGAAAGGACTGTCAGCTACCTGACAGATAAGACTGACTGATGTGTGTCATCGTTTCCAAAGGTCTCCGTTTGTGTCCGTCCAGACTACAAAGCATCCCCGGAGTTTTCACACCAAAACGGGGGGAGCAGTGTTTCCAAATGTCTCTGTTTTAGGGGCTCGGAACCGCCGGAGTAGTGTAGATGTGAGGCGTAAACGTAGCAAAAGTTATATGATAAAACTTAGTAGTGTAGATTTAGCCTAAATCTCAGCATCCCTCCCTTCCTTGCACCTCTCCTCTGATGAAGTAATGCTGTAGATGATAAGTGATTGGCACTCCCCACAGACCCGTCTTAGGCCCACTCCTCCTTTCGCTCCATCCACTCCTCCAGGAATTCATTATGCAAAGAGACCAGTTAGGTGCGGTGAAATATTTTGCCTTATTATAACCAAAAGGAGAGTAAACAATTAGACTGCACCCCCACTCCTGCTAATTGTTTTATTCCACATCCTCTCTATATATCCGACATAAACATGTATACATAATGACAATTCCCTTAAACACACAGCTAATTACTCTTTTTTTTCTATCCGGTTCCAGTGTAGTGTCCACTGACCGTGTTCCCCACTGAGAGCTATTAGACGTAATGAGAAGAAAACTCTGCACCGTTGTTGTTGATGATGAGTGGAGCAACAGCATCTGCATCCAAAGACGAGTGAACATGGCAGCTCACTGTATCTTTTTTTCTTCATGGACTGGAAGAGGGTGGCTGACAGACGTCTGGGAATATTTTACAAAAAGGCCAAACACCTGGTTTTTATGTGTTAAATTTTGTTATTATGTGTATATTGTTCAAATGCCTGCACATTTAATAACATCAGCATTGAAAAGGTGCATCCGTGGCCCTTTCTTTGCAGATTTTTGATGCTTTATATGGAATAAAATGCTCTTGCAGTCACATTTAAAATAAATAAATAAATAATAGTTTTTAAAATGATCTCTGTTTTTGTAAAGGAGATTTATAGTTTTATAGTATAGTATTTATAGTATACTCCTTTCTTGTTTGGTGAGGGTGCAGGAGCATAACACAAAAGAGTTTGAGTGCACTTATACAAGGAACATACACGCTATAACTTACATCCTCTCAAAAACACATCTCTGTCTTGGGCCTTACCATAGACGTAGAAAAAATATGAAAAACAACCCTCTCCCCAAAAAAGGTAAAAAAAAAAAAAAACATTCGTGGGGATCAAAACGTACGGAAAACAAGAACTGTGTCTACTTTGCAACATAAGGAAGTATGACAACAACACTGTCGACGCGTCCACATGATACAAGCCTTCCATGATCGCGCACCCCCCCCCCCCCCCCGCCCCTTTATCTTCACTCGACTTTTGGGAAAGTCGCCGGACGCCACAATCTTCTGAACATGGTCATACTGAGAAATCCAGAGAGAGTTGTGTGGAGCTGATAGTCTTAATTAGCTTTGAAGCAACTCATTTGGCTTGAATGTAATGTAATGTTCATTAATATCAAAAAAGTTACGCACTAAAGCTTTAAATAACACAACAGGGCTGTGACAATAAAGATAGATTTATGTAGATTTAAACTTAGGAGCTTCTTGCTTTAACAAGGTCTCACTCTCGAACAGATTAGTTGCTGAGATGTACGTGATTCTTAAAAAGAAAAACATTCCGAAATACATGTGATGTTTTGAATATGCAGAACGTTTTTAACAATACAGGAGAATAATAATTAACTTTACATATCTAAAGACATTTGCACCATAAATTGTTGCATAAAAATTCACCAGAATGCAGGAAATTAGGTGTTTGAAGTTCAATATTTTACGACCCTCCCCCGTTACAATGTGTGTCCCCCCCCCCCTCCCCAATGTTGAAGCAAAACCTACGCCCTTGGCACTACCAGGACATGTCTATCTACCCTATGGCTGCAGAAGGAGAAGGAAAAAATAAGTAAAGACAAAAAAATAAATAAAATTGGGAGTATTTAAACGTTTTTAATCTTCTTGCGTTCAGCGCAGGAAGGAGCGCATGGTCGCCGTGCACCGCCTGGTAGAGCTGTAACAAGGTCCGAGCCCGACAGAATTCGGCCCAAGCCCGACAAGTACATTTTGATTGACATCTTTTTAAAAGCCTGAACCCGTTTACAGCCCGACATTATTCAAATGTGCGCACGCACACAGCTCTTTTGCCTTTTGTCGAGAACGAGTCATTTATACAGTTTTTTAACATAATATATCATGACTAACGGAGGCTATCGGCCACTTGGAAGTTGGAACAAAGAAATAAAAGAAGTCCTCCAGAGGCCAGCCTCCGTTTCACCTCCTCAGCATCCATTTTCACGCTAATCGAAACGCATCACCTGACTGCTCATTTACCACGCAACCTGGAGGGCAAGCCCGAACCCGACCGAACCCATCGGGTACGGGCAAAGATCTTCAGCTCTACCGCCCGGTCGCTGTCTGGTCTACTGATTGCGGTTAGAGCGGCTCAAAGAACAGACTTCTCCTCTCCTGTAGCCAATCATTGCAACATTGTTACAAAATCTTGGAGGTGCCCGGCTGGGCGCTCAGACCCTCCACGACCCCCTGCCCATCGTCACCCAGGCCGCTTTTGCCACAGTTAGGGGGGCCAGAGCAGAGTCGAGGCTTGATATTAAGGGGGCACTGGCCACCGTCCGTCCCCCCCCTTTTAGAACCGCCACTGACTTATGGGTTAAAAACTCTACTTCATGGCACAATTGAAGTCCTTGAGCCACATAAGCTTACCCACAAACAGGGAATAAATAAATGCGGAGTGGATTAGAACTAATAAAATAAGTGACTCCCATGTCTCTGGGGAAAAAACTAAACATCACAACAAATCCAAACTTTCCCTCTCTTCTGCCTGAGAGGGTGTCGAAAAACGCCCTGTTTAGTCTTGCTCTATTTCTTCACAAACATGCGTTTTCTGATAAAAAAAAAAAGAAAAAGAAAAAGAAAAAGGGAGGAATCAAGACTCATCAGTTGTCGCTGGAAACAGACACCTGAGTTGGAAAGTGGGAGAGAAGTTGAGCTGTTAGATCTCGGTAGCATACGCTCCCCTGGGGAAAGCCACAGCTCAGGGTACTCATCCTCTGTTGCCGTGGAGCTCGCTTAAAATACTGTTGTCACATAGCGATCACAGGCTTCTACTGATGGTACACAAATAGTTCCTTTTGCGAAGCTCTTAAAAGCCCATTAGACGCCACCGCGCCCGATGCCACTGCTAAGTGCTCCTGATGCCGAGGGGAAAGTATGGAGACAGAACCGATGGCGAACAATTCCTGTTTTCACCTGTTTAGGCCCCCCCCCCCCCCCCCTCCCCTTTTTCCATCTGAAAATCTGAATATGTTTGTTGACTTTTCAGCTCATTTTATGCGGTAAATATCTAACAGAGTGGCAGAGAATCTCAGATCAGGGTGTGACATGTCTTCCTGTTCGTAGTGTGACACAAGTGTTTAGCTGGTGAACGCTGAAATCTCAAGAGGGTTTCACACCTTTTGCTCGTCAGAAAAACACATCACGGCATAGGCGTAGATATCGGGGGGGCGGGGGGGAGGGCACGGGGGAGCAGGGCATATGTCCCTCCCAATATTTAGAAGAGATAGATTCGTCCCCCTAAAAAAATATGAAAGACAGCCCACTCCCCAAAAGAAGTAAACAATGAACCATTCAGAGGGGCTCAAAACATGTATATATCTTTCGGTAACATTTTACTTGAAGGTATCTACATAAGAGTGACATGGTCAACAGAGGTCAGTTTAACAGATCTTCATCAGATTTTGAGAGGCTCATCCGCTCCCCGTCTCCGGGTGAGTCCCGACTGCCCTGTCTCCGACTGTCCTGTCTCCGACTGAACATGTCGGGTCGGCCCAAATGAAGGCCGACGGCTCCTCGGACGGCCGACGGCACGGGACACACCGAACAGACTCGAGTCACCGACCTCGCCAGACGGACCGACGGCTGATTATCGGGCTGGTGTGTCTCCTCTATTATGTAGTATCTTCAAGTAAAGTGCAACCTTAATCAATAAATAATAATCTTTCTTACCTGTAAATATGTTTCCTAACGATTTCAGACACAGAAAATGAAGTGTTTGACGCTCAAAGTTTTCGAGGGAAGGCCCCTCAACACCCCCCACCCCCCTAATGTTGAAACCAAACCTACGCCCTTGCATCACG